>JAUOBV010136107.1:0-12648 GCA_032360425.1 Rubia occidens | reverse complement strand
GTATAATAAAATTTTAATATTGCAACTAAGACCTTTTACCTTTTATATTTTTAATTAAACCCCGTCTTTTCATAAGCCTATGGAAAGACCGTCTTTCCCAAGACTTTTCCCAATAAAAATATAAAATATTTAATTTAATAATTTCTAAAATATTTGATAGACTAAACATGGATCATGATTGATAATTATTTTTTATTTACCAGCCATTCGTTTAACTAAAATAGTGATTATAATAATAATCAATTAAAATTTATGCAAACTAGTGATTAACACAATTTAAATATCAAGAATTTTTGTTTGCTACTATTCTCTTGAGTTATAATTTATATTTTTTCTATTAAACTATAATTCTTAAAGTACGTTTATTGAAAGACGGTATTTCTTTAAACTATGAAAATATCAGAGACTCAAGTGTTATTGTACCATAAAAAGATGAAAATTTGTGGGTTAAATCAATTAAAATTTGGATCAAATTTGGGTTATAAGCTATTTGGGTAAACTCACGTGTACGCCAATGGTATTTGACTTTTTTTTAGAAACATTATATATTTCGAATAAAAAATTATATGCTTTTGTTAGAAACATTACGTATTTCACAAAGTCTCGTTTTAACCTGTCTAAACTTTAGATAAGAGTTTATTATGCAACTACCGTAAGTTTCGCTTAGGGTGCATTTTTTAAAATATAACATGTAAAGGTGGAGGACTTTTATTATAAATGTGAACGTTTGGTCCATATATAAATATCACAATTTCAAATATTTATTTCAATTCTCATTTTCATTTTTGCCGGAATCCTCCCCGAGAACCCCTCCGGATGACGGTAATTTCCTAATTTGCGCTGGATTTCTGCCACCCCCGTCAATCTTCTATGTCAGCCGGATTTCCATTGGCGATTCTGCCGGTGAGATGCCACTGTGCTTCTTCTTCTTCTTCTTCTGGCTTGTCGTCGCCAAGGTAGATGAAGAAATATGGTGCCGATGTGCGAAATCGTTGCCAAAGTTGAGCTCCGTAGTTACACGACATTGATGCCGGTGATGCCACCAGATTCGAACAACAAATCCTCTCCGTCAGAATGGGGATCCAAAGTTGCACAAAATCGATACCGGCGATGCTTCCAGATTCGAATGACGGTTCATCTCTACTGGAGTTTAGCTCGACGGAGGGCGAGTTCACGGTGGAGGGCATTCTCATCAATTGTCGCGGCAACAGTTTTCCTTTTGACGCATAAGATCCGCGGTCCATGCGCAACGTGGAAGAAGAAGACTCACGGCGGCAAACTTGCATGAAGTTATTGATTTTTAGCCACATTTTTAGCACATAGCTTTAGATTGTGTCGGCAAGACGGTGGACGATGCTTCGACAACAACGGCGACGACAACTCTGCTTCTGCGCGAGAGAAGTGAGGTTTAATTTTATGTTCTCTTTTTTCCTTCAAAGACATGCTCTGAGATTTAATATTATTTCATTGAGAGTTTGTTCAGCAATGGTTCTCTAGTGTAGTGGTTAGTTCTTAGGTCTTTGAGATTAGTGGCCTGGGTTTGAATCCCGCTAGGATCTCTTTTTTGAAGAATTTATATTCTTGATGTACATTAGCTTTTTTATTGATGTTTGTAGTTTTTTCCCCTCTGATGCTAATGTTTTTCATCATTCGGTTGAGGTTTAATTGACATGAGTTGATATTTTGTAGATTTTTTTGGGTGATATGGATTGATATTTGTAGTTTTTAAAAAAAAAATCATGTTGATGTATTTTATTTTCCAGCTGAGATTTAGGTAACAGGAATTGAGGTTTGTAACTTTTTTGGTGATATAGGTTGATGATGTAGTGTTTTGTCATGATGATGTTTTTCATTTTATAGATGAGGCTTAAATGATAGGAGTTTATGGTTGTAGTTTTTGGCTGATATAGGTTTAATTAACGTGAAGAAGAAACGAAAAAAATGAAGAAATTAATTTATGAAATTATCTTACATATTGACCAAAGTTATTATATTTACACATGGAAATTCTCCACTTTTTGAACAATTTTTTTTTAAAAATCCCATCCCAATTAGAATATATAATAATTGTATAAGGCAAAGTCTTGTGCAAGACCGTCTCATAGCGAGACCACGGATTAATGTGCAATGTTATGAAATTTAATTAGAGATGGGGTTCCAAATATAATTTAAGAAAGTTTAGGAGAGGGAGGAGGGATTTGAGGTGCAAATACCACTTTTTAAGGGGTGGTGGGTATAAATAATTGGGGAAATTAATAATTTCGGGTCATGAGAATCTCGCGGGTCAAGAATCCTTGTAGGAGAAATTTGCGGATCAATTTTTTTCCTTATATCGGAGTAATGCGTGGGTTTTTACTACCAGACTTGATGTTCCAACCCAATCTTGTGATGTCTTTTCATAAGTATTTTTTCACTAAAATCATGTGTTTAAAAGTTAAATTTTGATCTTTTATCATATATCGTGTTAGCATGTTAATTTCTTTTGACATTTTATACACGTTAACACTAGTTAATAATGTTTAATTATCTTAAATTTAATTTATAATATATATTTTCATTTTGATTGATGTGTTGGTTTTTCAGAGACTCATTTTAACAATTGATATTGACATATCTTTATTTTGTGTATACTTTGATGTTTCAAGGGAGCGAATTGGTTTTTAAAAGTTTACCACTGAAGTTTTATTTTATTCGATATTAGTTTCACATTTACTTGATGTTTTAAACTTGATGCGTTTTTAGTGTATTGGTTTGATTTTTATCTATTATAATGTGATGTGTATTTTAGTATATTTAATTTAATGTATATTTTAGTGTTTTTATTTGACGTTTTAACTATTTTTATTTTGATGTGTATTTTTAGTGTTTCCATTTGATGTTTAATTATTTAATTTGATGTGAATTTCAAGTTTTTTCCTACTTACCTATTTTTATTTATTATATTTTAGTGTATTTATTTGATGTTTAACAATCTTTATTTGATGTGTATATTTAAAAATATATATGTTATTTATATTTATAACTCTAACTCTAGGTTGAAAGTGCCAATATAATCTTGCAATCTCAGAAAGTGTCAATTTAACCCTAACTAATTATTGTATGTGCCAATCTAACCCTAACTTTCAAAAAAAATTGTGCCGATATAACCATACTCTCTAAATCCGGTGTTGACCCATGAAATTCCGACAGTGACAAGAAATGAAATGACAAAAATACCGTTGACTAAAAAGTTTTAAAAATTAATACCTAAAATACCCTTAACTTCTTCTTCCCTGCTGCTGCACCGCCAGGATCTTCGCTGGAAGATTCGACGCCGCCTCGCCGATAGCTTCGCCGCCGCTACCTTGCCAGAATCTGGAGAATTCGTAGCATTTTGTTCCACCGCTACCGCCAGTAGCATCTGGAGATTTCGCCACTGTCATCAAAATTTGAGATCTGGAGTCAACGCTCTTCGTCGGTGATTGGAGAATTTACGCCAATACCACCGTTCGGCACCGGGATCTGGAGTTTTTAGCCAGCACCACCAGAGGCTTTCATCCACCTGCCCACCAAGTCTCTCGCCGCCTCTCCCCCTCATATGTTTCCTCCTCACCACCATTGCTGCATTGCCTCCACCACCAAGGGTTTTCGCCTTCCTACCGCCGTCTCACCTCCTCCTGCATTTTTGCCTTCCCTTCTGCATTCCACCTCCGCCTCCACCACTTAGGGTTTCCGCCTTCCTCCCGCCACCTCACCCCCTTCGCTCACTGACCCAACTCCGCTTCCACCAGCTTATTCTCCGGCGAATTCTCCACCACCAACCACAAATTCACACAACGACCACAATTCACCCCCCAAAAATGTAGTCACTCTCTAAGAATGGCCACTTTTCCTTCACTCTCACTCAGCCTCTCAACAACATCACTCTATCCTCCCCAACACCACCGCTTGAGATTTCTCTGGCCGCCGCTACTACTTTCATCGCCGTTGGCATTGTCCGAACCGGATAGAAGGAGAACAAAGGAATTTTTGGCAGAAGCAGAAACGAAAATGAAGGAGTTTCCATGAAAATGAAGGAACCTCCGGTGGAAACTCCAGAACCCGCTTCAGAACCTCGAGAACCCGCGAAAATGAAAATGGGACTTTATTATTTTTATTTATTTTCTTTTTCAATTCAAGGGCAAATTGGTCTTTTCAATAAAATCCGGCAGTAAAATGGTTGACTAAAAGTCATCCAAGTCAAGGGTTATTTTGACACTTTTTGAGATTGCAGGGTTATATTGGCACTTTCAACCTAAAGTCAAGGTCATTTTAGCAGTTTACTCAAAATATATTTTGATGTTTAACTATAATCTAGTGTATTTTTAGTATTTTTATTTGATGTTTAAATATTTTAGCTTGATGTATATTTTAGTATTTTTTATGTCGTTGATGTTTAATTATATGAATTTGGTGTATGTCATAGTATTTTAAATTTGATGCTTAACTATTTTTATTTGATGCTAATTATTTTTTTAAATATGATATTAAGGTTTATCTATTATAATTTGATGTATATTATAGTTTATTTATTTTGATGTGCATTTTTAGTGTTTTCATTTGATGTGAATTTTAAGTAATTTTTTTTCCTGCTTAACTATTTTTTTAAAGTATATTTTAGTGCGTTTACTTGATGTTTAACAATATTTGTTTGATGTGTATATTGAAAATTTATTTTGATGTTTAACAATAATATAGTGTATTTTTAGTTTTTTTATTTGATGTTTAAATATTTTAGCTTGATGTATATTTTAGTGTATTTTATGTCATTGATGTTTAATTATATGAATTTGATGGATGTCATAGTATTTTAAATTTGATGCTTAACTATTTTTTATTTGAGATTAATTATTTTTAATATGATGTTCTGATATTTAGATATCCCCACACTCCCAAATACAGCTACCAAAAAGGTATCCCCACACTTAAAAACAACAATCAACTAGAAAGTTCAACATCTAAATGGGGGAAATACCAAAACAAGGGAAAAACACAGTCATCAACGATCATCCCAACAAACAGTAATCATAAACTAGGTCGCAAGCAAAGGAGACGCTGCCATAGGTGTGTTCCTACTCCTCCCCCACACTTCGTAAATACATTTTCCTCAATGTATATAATCAAGGGAAAAGTTGAAATAACCAAGAAATGCTCAATGTCGCTTCTAGAGTCTAGCCTTATAACCCTACTTGCTTAGATATGGATGATAGTAGTCTTTCCCGATGTCTGATGTACGTGTCACTTATCTCCCTGATGCCATCTCGTAAATGTCATATATCCTCCGTCAAGTGAAGTAGTTGTCAGTCCACCCTGTCTGATGTGTCTCATTCATGAAGATCTAACTGCATGCCAAGCTCGTGCATGTCATTCCTCACCCCGAAGATGGAGTCCCCAAGGATTCAGTCCAGTGAGGTCCATGCAGCTGATGAGTCCACATAGGATAATAATAGGCTGACTAAAAGCCCAATGATTCATGCTCCCTGAAGAGACTATACTCTGGCATTACCAGGGTGGATCTGATGCTGAGAATGGCCGATACACTATGTTTGGAGGGCTTAAGACTCATGCTAGGAAGACTTCCACGGCTGGTCTGTGCAAAATCTTCATAATGAGATGAGATAATATGCCTGTGAGAGCTACTAGCGACATGCCTTGCAGAATGATAAGGATTATCATGAACAATAAACTACTTTGATGAAGGGGTGGTACTCTAAACACCTATCTAAAACTAGGCGGTGGCGCTACAGGATACCCAACAACTAGCGGCAACATCATTTGTAGGAATGCTGGTTGCGGTGGGACAACCTGCTGCTCAATGGTTACAAGCTGTGCTGAATACACCGGGACCTGCTCCTGATCGTCCTCATCCTCCGCCTTTGTGTCATCAGCCTCCTCTCCCAGATAGTGATCGCCCAAAAACCTCTCTGAACCTACATCTGGCTCGATTATAAGATGTTGCAGCTTGAACTTTTTATTCAGAGCAGTCCTTTAATAATGGGGGAACCACATGAACCTCTTGGCTTTGTACATCCAGAAAACAATGCCATGATCTATCAATATAAGGCTCGCCTCATCCATGACAGGTAGAATGAGTGTATAGGGAATTTTTGGGCACACCCTCGTCTCCTCATCCACTGGAAGGTTGTAGTAATTAGCCAGAAGTGAAATTATACCCCCAATAGTCATCTTCCCAGTGTGGAACAATGTCGTGGAAAGATCGATGTAGTGAGTGACAAAATTCTCTAGAAGATTATGATAAGTGTGGCTCGTGCATATGGACCAAAGTATCCGAAAATTCCTCTGTAGCGGTGGTAGCCTCACCGTGACAATTGACTATCACCGTCAACAACCTGGCTACGTATCTCAGTGCCAGATGCATTATGTCACTGTTCTTGCTTTCTTCCCCCTCAGCTGGCTAGTGATGGTAGCCCATTTGAAGATTTCCACCAACTGAGCATAAGTAATGCCTCGCGGAACATCTCCCAAATGGAACCTAATAGACTTGTCCATCTGCTTGTTGTTCTCCTTGGCAATAGTCAACAAAAACTCCGGGATGTACCTAGTGTACGTATGGGCTGACACATTGGTAAACTTCTTTATGCAAATCCTATCTAGTAGGACCCTGACGGGTTTTTAGAGTGTAACACCTTTGAGGGATGTATCTTGAATAGGGTTCCCTACTAGGTAGCCTCACCTTTCCTTCTTGTCCCAAGATAGGGAGGTCAACCCCATAAATGGTACACTAGATTCTCCCCTATGTCTAGGAGCCATGATAATTTAACAAAAGTATATCACAAGCACGGAAAACTTCTAGCAAAGTTCTCCAAGAACCAATATAAAAAATACCCCCGACACAAAATATCATCAACCACAATATCCACCAAAAATTTCAAGCAGCAAACCTTACAACACAAGAATTCCAAAACTTTCAATTTTTCAAGAGAGTAAAATTTTGGCCAAGTACCTCTAGTGCCAATTGTGGTGAGATATTTTCTTGATAAATGTGCGGAATCCCTCCTATGATAATTCAAAGAAGCTCCAACACCCGGAATGGATCAAAATTGAGTATTTAGAGAGAAACTCATTTCTGGCAGAGACACTATTCGAATTTTCTTGGAAACTTTGTGGGGTTTCTAAGATTTAGAGTTAGTGGGTTGAATAGAACTCGCAAAGACAAAGATTTTGATACCTAATAGAAGTGAATCAGATGAAAATTGAGGGCGTTATGGTCAAAATAGTAGAGTTGTTGGCTATGGAAACTTAGGAGAGGAAGAAGGAGAGATTGGTGGGAGAGGCTAGGCACGAAGGGGGAGGGTTATGTAGGTGGGGAAAGTAGGTTTGATATGGTGGAGAGGGAGGTGGCACGGATCCAAAGGGTGATCTGTGTCGGGCTTGAGTTGACACGAGTCAGCCTTATGCCAGTGCTAGGTGGCTCGTGCCATGATATGCTGGCCTCATGCCACCACTCATGCGGTGACCCCATGGCGATTATGTGGCTGCTGTTTCACTCTTATGCTGATGGGCTCTAGCACGACTCGTATGGCATGGCATGGCCCCTGCCAGGCCCAGACATGAAGAACCCCTGCATTTTTCTTTCAAACCTGCACCCAAAAATACCAAAACCAAAAGCAGACTATTCCAAATAAAATAGATAACTGTATTTTTTTAAAATAACACAACCAAAAAATTCATACACTCCCAAAATTTTAAAAGAAACTATTTTAAAATAGAAAATATAATATAAAGCACCGTATTTTTATTGTTGTCCTACGACTTATTATTTCATGCATATTTTGGAAAACTAAAAACAAGAGTTGGATGGGTCACCGAAATCACCATCCTTGACACCACCAATAACCACGTCCTTATAGACGGGTCTCCACATTACCTTAGGTTACCCTTATTGTTTGGCAAGATATACCAAATATGCCCATCTTTCTCAATTATGGATGCATTCTTGTTGATTTTGGGAAGTGCGGGAGGGAGTGATTAATTCCTTAACCTGCTTCTTTTTCTGCTGCTAGTTAGTGTGCAATATCGGAGGCAACGCATCTTTAATCATACCAAAAGAGACACCTTCATCAGAAAGTGTATCATTGCACGGTTCATTCATATATGATAGAGCATGCAAGGTTTCAATGTCGAGTAACACCTCTTCAACTTCAGGAACCTCATTAAGACAGTTAACATTTTCAATCACACAATATTCATCATATTGATTACGGTCCTCACACAAGGTTATGCATGTGTACATAAGAGAGGGATTAGGTGAATCATGCTTAGACTTGTTAATATCAATCCCAACTATATCCATGTCATCCTTTAAGGTTAGTGTTCCCGACTTAACATTGATATTAGACCTTGATGTTTTGAGAAAAGTTCTCCCCAATAAAATTAATGTTGCACCACCATTGTGAGCTACATCAAGGACATAGAAGTTCTCCAGAAACACCAATTTTTCCACTCAGACCATCACATCCTTCACTAGTCCTTGGGGACTAGCTTGGGAGTGATCGGCCATTTGAACAATTACCCTAGTCTCTTTAAGTTGGCATATTTCTAGGTTCTCATATATGCAAGATGGTATGACATTAACAGAAGCTCCAAGATCAATCATAGCATTTTTCACCAATTTACCAACTAAAGAAATAGGAATTGAAAATATGTCGGGATCATCACTTTTTGTAGGCAATTTTCTATGGTTAAGAGTGGCGAATCCCTCTTTTCACTTTTCCTACTTTCTTAAGTAATTTGTTCCTCTTTCTTGTACATGCAACTTAAAAAAATTGCATACGAGGGGACATGTTCAATCAAGTCTAAGATAAAGACACTAACCTCTACCTTCTCGAAGATCTTCCAGATATAATCATCATTGGTTGGCACCTTTAGCCTTCCCCTAAGCGCATTAGGAAAAGGTGGCGGGAGATTAACCCTTATCTCGGGCGGGTTCCTCCCCAATCAATTCTTGCTCCTCCATGTTGGTTTTGTTGTTATCCACGATCAAGTCATCCTCTTGAGAGATTTCCTTTTCGGGCTCACGCACCTCTTTCCCGCTTCTCAATCTTAAAACACTAAAATTTCTCAGATTAATCTCCAGTTGGGAAGGAAGTTTTCCGGATTCTTTGGCTTTAAATCGCCTTACCAAGGTGGCAAGTTTTCTAACTTGAATTTCAAGATTCTTAATGCTCTAAAATACCCTAGTTCTAATATCTTCAATCTCTTACCATGTACGCTCCGAAAAAACATTTTATTTCTTGGCCAATTGAGATATTGCTTCAAGTATTTCCTCTCGGTCAAACCTTTAGAGTGAGGTGTTGTTGTTTGAAAGCCCTTATCCCCTCGGATAGGGTTGAGGTTAAGCTTGTCTGCCTCGATTGTACCTTTACATTTGGTTCTCCTCACGCCAAAGAAAGTTTGGGTGATCGCAGTACCTCGGGTTAAAGGTGTTTTCATAGGAATCTCACCTTTCACCTCAGTTTCCATGGAACCCTTATTGTTGCCCCCTAGAAAATGGTGGCCTATTTTCACCATTTTTGAAATCCAACACCTTAACTTCCCTAAAGTATTCCAACACTTGTGGGCACACATCTGTGGGATGATCAAGATTACAAATACTGCACACTTTTGCTTGTTGGACTCCTTTTTTTTTATGAATTCTTACATTATGGAGGCAAGAGTTTAAACTTGCTCCTCTAACTTCTAGGATTGAGATGTTTCATCTACATGCTTCACCCTAAACCATGTACCAAATAGACGTGTTCCATTTTCCATCTCTCAATAAATGTCATTGATTCCCTTGGGCTCTTGTTGGCGATCAAACCGTTGCAATCGGCGTTCACAATACGCATGTTATCATCGCACAATCTTTCTAAAAATAGTAAACCAAGTCTCCCTACTTGAATGGATGATACGGACAACTAGCCAACAATCGCTTGAAACTTTCCCAATACTAGTATAGAGACTCATTCGCAAACTGAGAGGAGTTGGAAAGTTGCTTCTTCAACCCCGCAGACTCTGAAACTAGGAAGTATTTCTCTAGAAATATTCACTTCATATCTATCCATGATCGTATAACCAATCTTTGGCCAAATCCCTAAGTGTGAATGGAAACTCCCTTAAATTATAGTCTTTCTTCAAAACACCAACTGGATTCATATTGGTGCAAACTAGGTGGAATTTCGAGAGATTCTTGTTCGAATCTTCTCCGTCTATCCCATGGAAAGTTGGCAAGCAATGAATCATACTGCTCTTGAGTTCACAACTCAAATTTGATGGAAACGGTGGGAAGATGATGCATGGTGGTTTACTCTCTAAGTTTGGAACCATCAACTCTCTCAAGGTTCGATTGTCCATCATCATTTTTTCTTTATCTACGGCTACCGAAAGTCGTTCTTTTGGAACTTCTAGCCTATTTCTCCTCTTCCTTCCTCGCCTACAACTTGTTTAATTTGTTGGACTATGTAAAACTTCCAAGTTCTTGGCATGAGTATGTACCATAAACTGGGAATAAACAATGGCCAACTAAAATCGACACTAGCAAACAAGGTTAGCAGTAACCGAAAACAAGTAGGAAAACAAAACAACAAAACAAAATAAAATAAAAATAAAGACAACACTACTTACTCAACTAACATGTTATGCAAGCTAACTACTAGACCTTTAACTTAACATCCCCGACAATGATACCAAATTTTGACCCGCCCTCTTATGAGCATCGTTAAACATGAGAAGAGGCTTCCAAGAGCTATTAAGTGTCAAAGATAATTTTATATGTTTCTCTCATTCCTACTACTCTACTACCAAAAACGGTAGAAAGTGGCAAGTACCGTGATCATCCACATAGATCTTAGGAATAAACAGTGTTGTGAAAATAACCATTGGGGGAGGAATTTTTAACCATCAACTACAAGCATGCAATCAACAGAATAAACTATATAAACAAACACTCGGGGAATATCTACGTAACATAGTTATTGTGATATCTATCATCAATTTCATACAAGAACTTAACCCTATTCTAGTGTTTATGTCACGTGGTGGGAATAATGGTCAAAACTTCCCCCTATCTGTCACATAGAAGTGTGCATATAAAATCCTCCACCAGTCTCGCCATCACAACTAGGTGAGTGCAACAACGGCTATGGCACATTGCGCAGGTATGATTTTCCCCCATGCAATTAAATTCTAGGCTGAACACCACAAACGAACTACACCAAGGCCTACAAAGGAAAAGGAAGTAACAGTCTTATCGATGGCTTCCAAAAGAAACAAGATAATCGTACTTTGCTATCTACTCTATCTCTACCCGCAACCCTTCGTACCTTTTTGGTTGGCTAACTAGATGCATGGTCGATTGTGATGATTAACAACAGTAACCTTTGTGCACACGTTCAGTTCCGGATTATCGCACCCTAAGCGCATCTAGGTTTCCTTAACCGAGGAGTAGCAATAGTGCACCAACATGAAAGTGGACTTGGTTTTATGCCAACAAAGTGTGACTATCAGGCAATTCATAAGAATATTAATAACAAGCCAATAAATGATCACAAAACACATAGAAATAGGTAGATCTAGAAATCTCAGGAAATAAACATTAACACATGAATAAAAATATAATCCCCAAGCTAGATCCCTACTCCGTAAGCATTGAACCCGAGTATTCCATGGGATTCAACAATTTTGGGCAAAAGAAAGATGAAAAGAAAAAAATTAGAGAGAAGTGAGAGTATTTTCTCTCTCTAGCCACTTACAAAGATCCAAAATAAGCATTAACTTAAACCCTAGTAGACAAAGGTCCATATATATAGTAGTAGGGAATTGGGCCTAATAGTCCAAAAAGGTGGCCAAAATCCCTAGCAGACGCCAGGGCTCGTGCCGGTGCAGGGAGCCGATCCTACCACGGGCTGTGCCAAACATGTTGGCACGGGCTGTGCCGCTCGTGCTTGGCACACTACTTCGGGACAGGGTTAATTTCATTGGTATTTTCTTGCAATTGCACCGGTAAAATATCCTCCATAAATACTGGTGCGTAAGTATAGCGGTGTACTTGGTTGTTACAAAGGCACTAATTGGATAATACTGGTGTAAAATAAATATGCACCGGTATATTGTACCAATTCTAGGAATATCAATACAATATGAAAAATGAGGAACGCATTGCAAAATTCTATACCAGTGTGGAAAATAAATACCAATGTAGTTATGTTTTAATTTCTAGGGGGCACAGTCATAATTGCACCGGTACGGTGAAAAATATCGTTGTATATTAGTATTGTACATTGCACCAGCATTGGGATCACTACCGATGTATGGTTGTGAAATACACTTGCACTGGTATGCCGAAGAATGAAGATACACCGGCATATTGCAATTTCATTAGTTTTTATGCACCAGTATTTTATTTAAATTTCTAGTTCTATTAATTTGAGGTTGCACCGGTATCATAATATTTAATTTGTGGTGCATATTTTGTTACACCGGTATCGTGGATTTATACCGGTGTAACTTTGTATTCATTTTTGTTATGACCTAATCATTTCTTGGTGGGCCCTCCTGGACATTTTCGAGCATATACAGGCAGAAAAGGTGAATTGAGACTACTATAAATTGAAACCAATATATTATAAGTAA
>JAUOBV010135999.1:0-12650 GCA_032360425.1 Rubia occidens | reverse complement strand
CCCCCCCCCCCTGTTTGTTAGTACTAGTTACTTCTGAACCACGATTGGGGTGATGCCCGATTGTGGGTTGTGTTTAGATAACTTTTCGATACGAGTATCTCTGTGGACGACACCTGGCCTTACCACTGGCTATGCTATCATAGTTAGGAGGGAGTACAAGAACAACATTATTAATATCAAATTTAATTTATTCAGCATCACATGGGTTAGCTCCTTTAATTAAAATGATCTGGTGGCGTACGGGTCAAATTTTAGCACCATTGTTGGAGATACTAGATTTTTCATTTTGTAGCTAGCATAATTAGTTTTTAGAGTAGCTAGCATCTTCTTCTTTTTTTTAGTAGAAGTTGGTTATGTGTAGAGCTTATTTTGTTAGTTTTTCTTTGATTATCCTAATTGCTAGTGTTGTTTGAGGACGTTTTTTTTTTGTAAAAACTCATATCATAAACTTATAAACTTTACACTACTTACCAAATAACGCAGGTAGATTGGGAAGGAGAATATGAAAGGTAAATAAAGTATTTTCGTGGGATCCAATTGTTGAAGAGGTTGAGATTGTGAATCAAATGACGGAAGATAATAGGACGCTTAGGGAGTTGAGGCTCCTAATTTTGAGAATCATCCCCTATGTATCATCTTCTCGCCACTCTCACCGAACATCACTTGTGAGCTTAAGAGTGGCATGATCCAATGCCTACCAAAATTCCACTGTGTAGCCAGCGAGAATATGAACAAAATCTTGTCGAAATTCCACCTTGTATCCACCAACATGAAGCCTCCAAGCTTCTCTGAAGAATACTACAACTTGAGATCATTCCCGTTCTCACTTCAAGATGTGCCGAAGGATTGGTTGTACTAGTTTTCGTCGGGGTACATCACATCGTGGATGGACATAAAGTGGACATTCCTCAAGAAGTTATTTCCTGCCCCAAGTTCTCCAAATTGATGAAGCGGTTTTCCAACATCTTTCAACTTTCCAACAAGACTCTCTACAAGTATTTGGAAAATTTCAAGAGGTTACTCACGAGTTGTCCCTATTATCCTTTCTAGGACGGGAACTTGGTTTATTAATTCTTTAAAGGAATCTGTGACGTTGATGTGAGGACCGCATGCAAGGGTCGATCACCAACAAGCCAAGGTGTGTGGAGTATGTAGTCTAGGCCACCCGACGAACACATGTCTTCACGTGGCAGATGAAGAAGAAGTTAATCCATTGAAGTTCCAAGGAGGTAATCATAAATTCCAAAGGGGGCAACAACAAGGGTTCTAAGGGAATCAAGGAGGAGACAACCAGAATCAAAACCCCGACGCCAATACCTTCAACTCTCGCTACTCTGACCACCCTAATTTTCGTTGGAGTCAGGACCCATAAGAGATAGGAAATATCTATAAGGGTTGAGAACAAGGATACAACCAGGGAGGTGTTCTGCCACAACCCTACCCGAGGGGTGATGAGATATCAAACAACCGTATGACATTTACAAGTCGGAGCGTGAAGAGTTGAGGGATGCTATTGCTCAAGTCACTAAGAGCAATGAGATCTTCACGGTAAAAACTAGGCGGGACATTGAAGAGCCAAGAACGAAGGCTTTTTAAAGCATCAAGAACATAGAGGTTCAAGTGGGGCAATTGGCCTCCTTGGTTATCTAGCTAGAAGCAAGAGACTCTAATAAATTGCCTTCCCAACCTGAAATAAACTTGATAAATGTGAACGTAATTAATTTTCAAAATGGGAAGGAGGTAAAGGAAGCCGATAAGGGAAAAAGTGCCAGAGGATGATTGTGTGGTGGAAAAAACCAAGGCCACCCTTGAAGAGAAAGAGATAGTTGTTGAAGAGGAGTCCAAGAAAGGCCTCTCTACCACCAAAGAGAATAAAGTCACCCCTCCATCTCCATTTCCATTTCTGAAGGCTTTTAGGAGTCAATAAAAGGTGCCATCACACGACAAACAAATTTGTGAAATTCCAAAGAGGTATTAGATAAGTATCCCACATTTAGATGTGATTGATCAAATTACTCTCTATGCTAAATATTTGGAAAATGTAACTATGAAGAGGCCGAAACAGTTAGAATTTTTTTTAAAAAAAATCACACTAGCCCACAAAAGTTTTCCCAAAAAGTGTAATTATCCCGACATGTTTTCAATTCCCATCCATTTAGGCGGTAAGGAAGTAATTGATGCCATGACAGACCTTAGAGCCTCAGTTAATGTCATTCCTTATAGCCTTTAAAAATCTCTTGATCTAAGGGAATTTAGGGATACTACGGTGATTGTCCATTTGGCCGATCATTCCGAAGCTAGCTCTAGGGGATTATTTAAGGATTTTATAGGTTAGAGTTGGAAAGTTAGTGGTTCGGTGGGCTTCTGCATCCTCAACATGTCACACGATGGAAGTGCATCCCCAATCTTGTTTGGGAGGCCGTTTCTGAAAATGTTGAGGACCAAGATAGATGCCCACCTAGGAATAATGACCATAGAGGATGACATAGATAAGGTCAGTTTCAAAAAAATTTAAAATCTACTCATGCATCACCTAATTCTTCTTTCGCATGCCATGGTGACTTTAGTGACTTGCATGATTTTATTGGTGTCATGCTTATGATGAATTTCTCTTCAGTGTTCTTGAGCACTAACATGCAGAGGTTTATGGAGGATGGGAAGGAGTTGAAACTTCTTAGACCTCATCTAAAATGCAAGGAGAAAGCGAAGGCATTAACATTTGTGAGAATCGAACATGAACTCGCCAACGGGGAATGGGCTTAAGGGTAAGGATGAATCTTTGTGGAGGCCTCTCCAAAAACATGTCATCATGGATGGATCGCTGGTGGCGACTTCAGAGACCCAGCGGTAAGGATTTACTGAGTGAACTTTGAAAGTAGGAATAAGTCGTGATGACGACAACAAAAAAAATACATTGGTTTTTATTTGCTTGATTGTGTTTAGTTGTGTGTTATTTGTTTGCAATTTTTTTAGGAGAAGCTTCGTTGAAAATTGTGATTGAGAGTTGATTTAAATCGAGTCTTACGATTTTGGTTAGAAGTAATTAGGAATTGGGCATAAAAGTAGTAAAATGGGCCGAAAGGCCCAGGGTGTTCCAGGGGATCGGGTCGTGGCAAGTTGCACGGCCCGTGTAAGAAGAACTGTACACGATGCCTTCAAGTTGCATGGCCCATGCTCGATGAGTAGAACTACAACATTTTGGTGATAATCAAATTTTGCCAAATTCAGTAGTTGTGCCACGTGGGATCTAGAGTTTTCTTCTTTCTTGAATCGGGTAATGTTAGTTGGCACTACACCAAGCCATAAAATCTCCTATAAACATGAATTGAATAAGGTTTAACTCCCACAATTCCCCCTTCTTCATATACCGTTACTACCTTCTTATTTCTCTCTTTATTCCAGACATCACATTTGGAGAACATAATTAATCCTCTGAATAAAATCCAACCATATCTTCTCCCATCAATATAGATCACTTATCACACTTCCATAACTCCAAAACACTCAAGAGAGAGCATTCTTTTGCTTTTCTTGTGTGTTCTTCTCCTAAGCTGCAATTTTGGCTTATGCTTTGAACTTTATGTTTACTTTTTTTCATTGGCATAATCGTGGAATGTTGAGTGAATTTGAAATTTGAAAAATATTTGGGTGTTTATTTGTGTATGGGGGTAATGTGTATGCTTGTATGTTGGACCAAGTGTGGGGGAAGAGTATTAACCCTTAGTTATGATTATGTGATGTGCAAAATGTCGGATGTTTAGAGAAACACGATTCTTGCTAAGTGATGATTATCTTCATGCTTTAATTTTATATTTTTTCATAACCATATTCTTTTTTTTTTATGGAATGGGTCCTAAGAGGAGCCGAGTGGAGAAAAAAACCCTTCCCATGTTGAGAAGGGGAAGAGTTTGGCCCAAATTTGGAGGCAATGGCCTAGCCAACCTGTTGTGTCAACTCCCTGAAATGATGAGTTCATGGGTTTCAAAAGGATTTTTGGGTGTGCGACATGAAAATGGAAGAACTTCGATAGGCCAAAGACGGTGGTTTTAGAGAAAAATTTTGCATGCAAAGAAACTTTGGAAGCACTCGGCCTACTCCAACCCGTGACTTGTTAAGTCGAATAGGACTAGAGGTATTCCTAGATGTGCACTCAAAGAATTATATACTATGGACATTGGAGTTTCTAGCCACTGTTTAACAAAAATTGGAGGAGGACAATCTCATTCCACCTTGATGACAAGGATTACACGATGACCTATTGGGAAGTTGCAAGGGAACTTGGATGGAAATTTGGGAAGGAGATTCTGAGGACGCATAGGTGAGGTTTACCACTCTCACTGGAAAGATTTTAGAGACAAATGACTGGAATGGATAGGAACTATGAGGGGAGGACTACCGTAATACTCCACCCATATTTACAGTATGTCCAATGCCTCATATCCAGATTCAGTTTGAATCACATTTTTAGGAGTGGTTTGTGTTTGAGAGTACTATAATCATGAGCTCCTATCATAAAACCAATTGGTACTATGTATGGGTAACCCATAATCTTATATATTGAGTTATATGACTATCAACCACCAATGTGAGATTCTAACTCTAACACGCCCCCTCACGTGCAGCGGTATGAATCATCGTGCAAACGTGGACAGAAAGGGGTAACGGACCAACATTGGGCTCTGATACCCTATGTTGCACCGAGATGGGGACGGGTATGTAAATGGGTACGGGGACGGGGATGGAAAATGGGAAAATTAAAAAATTATAGATACGGGGACGGCAAGGGGACGGATAAAATAAAATAGTAAATATACATATAATATTCAAAATTTAATATCAATTTAAACTCAATTTAATATCTAGAGGTACTAAACATTGTAGACAACTTGTCCACTCAAGCTGAACCTTTGACCCTGCTCAAACAAATACTATAACTAAATAAAGTATTGTGGCAAAACAATAATGTAAGCAAAAGCAATAAAGTAAATCAAGTTGGGCAGAAGTCTAAATCAAAGTGAAAGACGTTTCTCAGCGGGGCTGCGCAATGGTGTGGTGGCGATCCCAAGACGCAGAGATAAAAGTAGGTCACTTAGCTATCGACACATAGGATGAGTTGAAACTCAAGGTGAAGAAACAATTCATGCCCACCAATGTGAAGGAAAAAACATTATTGAGACTCAGGACCCTGACACAAACCGGCAGTATAAGGGAATACTGTCGGGCTTTCAATCTTGTATGCTCGACTTGCCTGACCATCCGAAGGAGTATAAACTCCATGACTTCAACTAGGGATTAAATTCGTAGGCTAGACTCAAGCTAAGAAGAGCTCGTTGCACTGACTATAGGTCAGTGGTGGCATTCGTTGAAAGTCTTGGTGACTATGGGGTCGGAGGATCGCAAAGAGTTTATGAAGAGGTGAATGGTTCTACTGTGGCCAATGTGGGAAATGGTGCGGGTGCAAGTTATCTCAAGGTGGGAAGTAACTTTAGATCCAGTCCGAGTGGAGGAGGTAGCTACAGGCCCAATTCAGGTTCGAGAAGGAATGGGGAAACCCCAGTACAAGTGCGGCTAGTTCAACCGGGTCCAAACCAAGGTGGGGAGGACAGAACAATGGAAAGACACAGCTTGTGTGCGAGACGTGCAAAGGGAATCATGCCCTTGTTGATTGTCCAACATAGTATAGAATAACTACTATGTTGCTCGAGGACTCGAGACAAATCAGGGAGGCACTGAGCGAGGTATTTCAGGAGCAGTCGGCTAAAGAGTCTGGGCCCGAAGAGAAAGTACCATGCTCCATGGGGGCATTGAATTTGCGGTGTAATCCCATGGTGGGATCAATAGAGCCAGGGCGGTTGAGTCCGTTAACGGAGCTTGAGATCGACCAAGTGGTTGCTGCAGTGCGAGCAAAGAGAGTTGCGGCTCAGTCAAGCAAAACGGTGAAGGCCGCACCTAAACTTGACAAACCAGAGATTGTCTGTGTGAAACCATTGCGATATGCAGATGGAGCTTTGATGTATATGGACATGCGCGTGAACGGAAAACCTATCCGAGTGATGGTCGATACTGGAGCTAGCCATGTGTATGTCTCCGAAACAGAGGCATCAAGATTGGGGCTCAACTTGGAGAAAACTATGGGCAGGATGAAGGCTGTTAACAATGAAGCTCAACCGATACTAGGTGTTGCGAGGCGATGCTCGGTCAAGGTTGGCACCATGGACCTACAGTGGATTTCATGTCATCAAAATGGATGACTTCGGGTTAGTCTTCGGCATGGAATTTCTGAGAGATGCACGGATTGTGGTATACCCACATGGCAACTACCTGTACGTCTTAGGCACTAATTCATGTACAATCAAAATGACTGCAAAGATATCACACGGGGATAAACTCTCGGCTTTGCAGCTTATCATGTGCTTAAGACAAGATGAGGATTGTGGTTCAGTGAATCCGGGTGGGGAGAACGGAAATGAAAGGTCAAAAGGGTCTACACCAGCAATGGGTTTGCCCAATGGATCCAAGAAGTTTTGTGAGGCAAGTCTGAAGATCAAGCATGTTGTGGGTCGCTCCCCGGCTGCAAGAAATGAAGATTCATTAAACAAGGAGGTGAAGAAGTATTTGTCAGTTGCCAAGAAGCTATAGATTCTAAAGATGTATCTGCCGGCTGGTGCGTCCCATCAAACTTCCTGTTTTGAGTTGGTTAAACAAGCTAAACCTTGTAAAACTTAACGGGGAAAGACAAGTCATCATTCACATCAACAACCCCTTGTTGTTCCACAGGGCAGGAGGCAGAAACGTGAACGAATGATGATGCGTACAGGACAGTATCCAGCTCAAAACGAAACTGAAGAAAAGCTGAGGACCACAACTACATAAGAGTGCACCAACGCCAGCAAATTAATCAACCCCTTTCTTATGGCAGAAGTGTACGAGAAGAGTGTGAGTAGCGAAGCACCTTGGATAATTGATGGCTCCGGGGACGTTCGCCTAATTGATTGGGGGAGAATATTATAGGGTTGGGCTTATCACCCAACCTCAACGCAAACCCATGCCCGCATGTGCTCCACAAAAGTGTTGCGGTCCCGTGCCGCTCTACGCGTCACTGCAAAACGGTCTCCCTAAACAACAATACACACGCCTCTGGGTCATCCAGTGTCGACCGCCTAACTGCTCACAGCCCTTGATGTCCCCCTCTGCGCTCAGGATGCTTTGTGCACAATGCCAGAGCGTTCGTGCCCAACACCCGTGCGCGCAACGCCCGGTCGCTCACCAAAACAACACCTTAATTGTTGAGTCATGACCCGAGAAGACATGTCTCAAACTCCTTGTCCCCGAGGTCTTCTCTTTTGCTTGTAATAGTTAGCTATTAGCTTAACTTAGTTAGTTCTTAGAGGACTAGGTCTGCGTACCACAATTGGGTTTTTTCCATTTTGTTCTTATTATTGGTACTTCTAATTACTTTCGTACACCATATATGCGGAGTATTGAGCTACCCACATCCGGTTATCTTTTTTCAATGTATTGAAAATGAGCATTTTCTCCCCAGTTGTCGGGCCTTGTATTGCTTCCTTGTTGCTTGTTGTGAAGCCTTGCTCCATTCAAACTTGTGTATTCCCGTTGCATACTCGGTTCACACCCCTCTAAAGGCATGGTGTGCAAGGTGCAACCAAGCTGAGTGCAACGTGCGTGGAAACTAGGTGGTAGTCGTGACACTCTAGCACGGCTAAGTCGCACGGTTAACTCCTAAAGAGGGTGACCCGTGACACATAATCATAATAAGTTCATATTAGCCTTACCCAGGAGCAGTCAATACAAAAACATTATTGCATACTCCCGCCGTCCCACTTTAAACTTTCCAATTGCTTTTGCACAAACTTTAAGACAAGTATATATGTCATCTTTTAATGGGTGATAAGAGTGGGCCTACATAAATCAAATGAAAGGAAGAGTTATGACCACAGATTTATGGCTAAATGTAGAAAGTTTATAATTAGGAAGTTTATAGTGGGACGTCCCAAAAAGAAAAGTAGGAAGTTTAAAGTGGGACGGACGGAGTATGTACTTCAAAGCAGCACCCTCCATTCCAAAAAAATGTCATATTTACTTTTTCAGGGTGTTCAATGATTGACCGTCGATATTTTTAGCTACATATAACAATGTCGCATAATATCTAAAAAATAGATATCAAGATGAATATAACAATATCTCACATGATATTTTATATTTTTATATGAATATATTAATTTATATTTATGGTCAAAATTTGACTTGAAAAAAGTAAATATGTCATTTTTACTGGGACGGATAGAGTACAACTCAAGTGAAAACTCATAAACTTTGAAAATTATTCCTACATATTTTGCCTACTACAAGAAACTTTGATAATGATATACTCAGTGAAATTTCATAGTGAAATATCACAGTGAATAATGTAGAATTTATTAAAAGACTAATATATCCAATGTTAGTTGCACTTTTCAAGAAACATGATTGGTGATTTGGTCTTTTCATTAATGCCACATCATTCACTATGATGTTTCACTACGAAATTCACTGAGAGTATCATTATTGATTTGCTTATTTTGACGCTAGTTTGTGATATTTTACATCTTATTTTTAAAATTTTAATTTATACTTTCATTTTGATTGATGTCAGGGGAAGATCTAGAGAAAAAAAATTGGTGGGTCGCAATTTCATTTGATGACTCTATCTTCGAAACTAGTATTAGAATTTTAAGAAATTTTATGATTTAAAGAAATACATAGGGTGTAAAAAAATTTAAAAAATTAGGGTACTAATAAAAAATCAGCCTCTTGCTCTTTATTTAGAATAAAAGTTTGTTCTTTATTTAGAAAGGTAGGACAATTGCCCTACCTTGCACATAGTTAGATCAGCCTCTGATTGATGTGTTAGTTTTTCAACTTACTGTTATAAAATTTAAGAGTGAAGTACATATATAACCCTACATAATTCACATAAGCACACATAACCCTCTGATAATTGAAAGTGCAAATATAACCCCTAGATAGTTAGTGTAAGTGCAAATATAACCCTTTTTGGTAGATTTTAGGTCGGAATTGGGTGAAAATTGATTTTACCCCTGTAGAAAAAAAGAAAAACAAAACAAATAAATAAATTTACTATTTTAACCCCAAAACTTCTAACCCTAATTGTATTCTCTCTTCTCAGACCGCAGCTTTGTCTTTCTTCTACTTGGATTTTCTCCCAAAACTTCTACTCCGATTCACTCCGCCAAAACTTTGATCTTCTAACCCTAAGTAAACTTTTATCAACACCGCTACAGATATCTACTCCGATGTTTCTTCTAACCCTATTTGTTTCTCCCAAATCGCTACGCCGCCGATTACTAATCTACTTCGATCTCTGTGGCGGCGGCATTGCAGTACGCGTCCAATTCGACGACTGCTACTTTTATGTCTTCGTGTTGACGAGGTGGTCGATAGCGGGGGAGGGGAAATCTAAGATTGGCGTGTTGACTAGGTGGTCAGCGATGGTGGGGGTGAGTTCGTCGGAGGTGAGGTCAACAACGGAAATCTGAGGTCAGAGAGGGAAATAATCTGAGGTAAAAAATTTGGCGTCGGGGATCCGGGGGTGCGGTGAAAGTGGTGGAGCAGTGGAGGTGGTAGTGGTGGGTCAAAGGGTATTTTTGTCTTTTAAATTTTTTATTTTAGGCTGAAGGGTATTTTGGTAATTTTCGGTAGGTCAATAGCCGGAAATAGCTAGTCAATGCCGGAATATAGGGTTTAGGGTTATATGTGCAGTTATGTAAAGTAGTTAGGGTTACCTTTTGCACTAAAAATTATCTCAAGGTTAAATCTGCACTTTCTCAATTATATAGGGTTATATTTGTATATTTCCAAAATAATTTTCTCCAGGGCCGAGGAATCACCCCCAGTGAAACGAAAGCGTCTGGAGACATAATATCGTGTGAACTCTACCCAACCGAAGATTCTTACGGTATGAGGAAGAGTTCTTACGGTATGAGGAAGAGATCCTCCGCATCCCGTACACCCTTATGCTGTGGTGGCGCTATCTAATCGCACTGGCGGATGCACCGTTCGAGAAGCGGCAAGTCGTGTACGAACGGGCCGTCAGATACCTGCCGGCATGTTTCAAGATCTGTCACGCTTACCTCCGGGAGCGCCTCGAGCTGGTAAGGAGCCTTCCCGTCACTCACTAAGTACAAGTTGCTGAACAATACTTTCCAACGCTCGCTTCTTATTATGCATGCAGAAGCTGGTTACGGTCACTCGTAGGACTTTTGATAGGGCGACGTGCGCGTTGCCTCTGACGCAGCATGATCGGATTTGGGGCTGTATTTGGACTTCGTTAGGCAGAGTGGGATCCCATTGAGACTTCACTTAGGGTTTACAGGAGGCACTTGACGTGCGATCCTAGCCACATGGAGGATTTTATTGAGTTTTTAAGGGATTCAGGGCGGTGGCAGGAGGCCGTGGAGCGCTTGGCTGGGTTCTGAATGAAGATGAGTTTTACTCGATCAAGGAAAAGAACAAGCATCCACTGTGGTTGGAGCTTTGTGATTTGCTGACTCAGCAAGCTGATGAGATTGCCGGGTTGAATGTGGATGCTATTATTCGAGGTGAGATTAGGAAGTTTACGGATGAGGTTTAGCGGTTGTGGGCTGCGCTGGCAGAGTATTATGTCAGGAGGCTTCTGTTTGAGAAGGCTAGGGATATCTTTGAGGAAGGGATGGCGAAGGTTGTGACTGTTAGGGACTTCAGCATCATATTTGATGCGTGTGGCAGTTTGAGCAAACCGCTATTGTGACTATGATGGAAAATATGAGTGACTGTGAGAGTGATGATGAAGGTCAAGAAGATGAGGATAAATTTGATATGGAGAAGTTGGTTAAGAAGTGTAAGGGGCACTGGTTGAGCGAGGATGTGCTCGCGAAAGATGTGGATTTAGGATTGGTGAGGTTGGATCGCTTGATCGATAGGAGGCAAGAGTTGGCAAACAGTGTACAACTAAGGCAGAATCCACATCACGTAGAGCATTGGCACAGGAGGGTGAAGCTTTTTGAGGGCAGTCCTACCAAACAAGACTTATACGGAAGCTGTGAAGACTGTTGACCCTATGAAAACTGTGGGAAAGCCTCATACTCTCTGGGTTGCATTTGCAAAACTCTAAAGTCACAAGGACATTTCGAATGCTAGGATTATATTTGACAAGGCTGTGCAGGTCAACTATAAGGCAGTCGATCATCTGGCGAGCGTTTGGTCTGAGTGGGCCGAGATGGAGCTCAGACACAAATTTTAAGGAAGTGTACTTGATGAGGCGTGCTACTGCAGAGCCTTCAGTGGAGGTCAGATGAAGGGTGGCAGCTAAGGGTAATGAACCAGTGCAGGTAAAGAACCAGTGCAGATAAAGATTCACAAATCTTTGAAATTTTGGACATTATATGTTGACCTGGAGGAAAGCTTGGGATCTTCCGTGGAGTTTATGAGAGGATACTAGACCTCAAGATAGCCACACCTCAAATAATTATAAATTATGGAGATAATCACAAGTACTTTGAGTTTTCTATGATTTTAGGCGCCTTTTCCAATTATGATCCTCCTGCGCAGCCCGCAACCACCCGACCTCATCTGTAAACTTCTTAATCCCAGACATCCTTCTTAATCCCATCTCGAATAATGACATCGACACCCAACCGGTGATCTCATCACCATGGTGAGTCAGCAAATCACAGAACTCCAATCACTGATGCTTAGTCTTTCCCTTAATCGAGTATAACCCATCGTCATTCAGAACCACCACCAAACCCATCGTCATTCAGACCCCAACCACGCGGTCTCCTCCCACTGCCCTGAATCCATAGAAAACTCAATAAAATCTTCCAGGTGGCTGGGATTGTACTTCATGTATTCCCTGTAAACCCAACAACAATAAAATCTTCCAGGTGGCTGGGATTGTACTTCATGTATTCCCTGTAAACCCAACAAGTTCATTATTAAAAGATACGGCAGATCAAGCCACAGAAGTTGAAAGATACGGCAGATCAAGCCACAGAAGTTATTCCTGCTACAGAGAAATTGGGAATGTACGAGAAGTTGTTCCTGCTACAGAGAAATTGGGAATGTACGAAATTTACATAGCTCGTGCAGCTGAGATATTTGGTGTACCAAAAACAAGAGAAATCTACGAACAGGAAATTGAGTCTGATCTCCCAAACAAGGATGCCAAGATCATGTGTACGAGGTACGCTGACCTTGAAAAGAACCTGGGTGAAATTGATCGTGCCCGTGCATTATACAAGCACGCATCACAGTTTGCAGATCCCAGATCCGACCCTGATTTCTGGGTCAAATGGCAAGAGTTCGACGTACATCACGGGAATGAAGACACATTAGAGAAAATGCTACGTGTTAAAAGGAGCGTTGTTGCGAGCTATAGCCAGACACATTTCATTCTTCTGGGTACTTGATGCAAAAGGATCAAGCACAGACGCTTGATGATGCAAATGATGCGTTGAAGGAGGCCGGTGAGGATGAAATGGTAGCATTGGAAAGGCAGTTGATGTATACCACAACTGACATGGCTAAAGATGCGAAACGGCTGGTTGGATTCGTCAGCGCTGGCGTTGAGTCAAGAGGTGATCCTGCAAAAA
>JAUOBV010135896.1:0-12651 GCA_032360425.1 Rubia occidens | reverse complement strand
TCAACTTTGAATTCAAATGCAATATCTGTGAAGGAAAATAAATTTCAACGCCAAGGTATCCTTCTGATTCTTTTTTCTTTTTACTATTTTCTAATAATAATAAAACTAAATTTTGAAATAATTATATATTTAAAAATATTGAATACTTATCAATTAGTTTGAAATCAAATAGTAAATAAGTAATATTACAATTATGAAAGATCTCATTGCATAGTTAATACATATTTATTTGTATACCTTATAATTAAGGTCATTAAGTAATGGTTTCAAACATGTATCTTAAATAATTTAATAACTCGAGATACTTAATATTTTCACAAGATAATTTTGAGTAGAAAAGTTAGAATTCTAAAATTACTCTAATGAAATAATGTATGTATATATTTGTTTTGTATGTGTATTTTTCATAAAATCTACCATATATTACTACGTTATAATGGATGTCATAACAAGTTAACTTTTCTTATTTAGGTGTCAATTTCAAACTCACCTAACAGATGAGAGTGGAAATCTTATTTAAACAACCGTAACATACTACATAATATATATATATATAGAGAGAGAGAGAGAGGAGGGTTCAGGTGAGACAACTCATTTATGTGAAAGAAGAGAGTTATGTGAGACCAAATCTCATCCGTTGGATCATATAACTGAATGGTTGTTGTTTCGGTGCGGGATAGGTTATACTATAATTAATTTAGAACTCATCATGCATACGCAAAAGAAACATTACTACATGTTTCATTACCATTTTTTCTATTTACCTTTATGATCTTATTTAATTAATATTGAACCCTTTTTTTGAACTCTTCTTTTTAAATAGATTTTTCCCCACTACAACATAAAATCCATTTTAACATTTTTAACTTGTTATAAATTTAAAGGTAATCAAATTTAATTAATCCAATTTCACGTTTACAAAATAAAATAAATTTAAAATTATATTTTATTAAAGTTGATTTCGTAGCATGCGTCAAGTTATAAAGAAACTACATGCATAATATATTTGAAACACTTATAAGCAATGGTAGAAGAACAAACTCATTTTAATTTAAATACCTTAAATTTCTACATTTCTAAAAAGTTATTTTCGTAATATGTACAAGTTAAAAAAAAGCACATACATACTACACTTTAAGCCCTTATAAGCAATTACTGAAGCACCAACGAGTTGTACTAAAATGACCTTGAATTCATACTTGTAGGTGCTTTCCTTATAGCTTGTAGATGCTTCGTGTTATTACTTGTAAGTGCTTCAAATGTTATTTTTAGGTGCTTCAAATAATGCTTGTTGGTTCTTCAAGTTATGTTTTCAGTTTCTTCAAACTATACTCCTAGGTTCTTTACGAATAACTTGGAAGTGCTTCAAGTATAAGTTGAAGGTGCTTGAAATTACGCCCCCATGTTATATAAGTTAAGTGCGTTGGTGCTTCAAATGATACTATTATGTTCTTTAAGATAAGCTTGTAGGTTCTTTAAATATACATGTAAGGTGCTCCAGGTATAATTTGAAAGTGTTTTAAGTATTACTTATAGGTATTTTGAGTATGATTTGTAGGTTATTTTAATTATATTTCTTGAGTCAAATTAGTAAATGAGAGTTCGGTTCAAACTTGTCAACTGTGTAAGCCGAGTTGAAATAATTTTATACGTAGAAAAATAGTATTTTCTCTGAATTAGTCCAAGGGTTAATTAATTAATTCGAATTAGTCCAGGGTTAATTTATTAATTCGAATTAGTCCAAGGGTTAATTAATTAATTTGAAATAATTCACCAAAATTTCAACGTAGAAAATAGTATTTGCATCACTATTCACTACAATTTTAACTTAAAACACCTACACATATTACGTGAAGCTCCAATGCATTACGCTCAATATAATTTAAACAAATAATCAGCACGGAATTCTTAAAACACCAAAAATACTATTTTCAAACACTCACACCTTTTACTTAAAGCACATATGCACATAAGTTTAAGCATCTGCACATTACGCTAGATATAATTTAAAAAAATAATCAAACCTGCATGAAATTCTTAAAGCACCACCAAAAATAAAATTTTCAAACCCACACCTTTAATTTAAAGCACATACGCACATAACTTCTTTTTTTTAGATTAAACATCCACATATAGTAACGGGAGGAATATATTTGGCTCTCCAAACCCAAAAGAAAGATAGAAAATGGCTAAAAACATTCGTAGAGAATACATTCAAGTAGCAAAAGAGATTGCTTCGTTAAGAAATGGTATCGGTGATCAATTTGGATATGATTCCTGTAATCAATCTCCACACCCCGTGTTAATCGATTCAGGCCAGATACTCCCCCCGTCCCATGATTATTGGCCTATTTGCTTTTTCAAAGTCAAAATTTATAAACTTTGACCCTTAATATCAATTTATATATTTAAAATAAAAATATCATGTGACATCTTGTTAAATTCGTCTTAACGTCTACTTTCTAAATATTAATTTTTTATGTGAAAGTGTTGTATGTAGCTAGAGATATTGGTGGTCAAACATGATCATTGAAGATCGTGAAAAAGTAAATAGGCCAATAATCTTGGGACGGGGGAGTATATATTATGTTGGCTCGATAAATCCGACAAGTTTAACGACAAGTGTTAATTGAATTCGAGCTCGAGTTTGAACTCGAATACTCTATGAGTTGGTACAACCGCGCTCGAATTCGGTCAAACTTGAATTTGAGTCAAGCATTGATAGAGAT
Organism: Rubia occidens; assembly: GCA_032360425.1. NCBI lineage: Eukaryota > Viridiplantae > Streptophyta > Magnoliopsida > Gentianales > Rubiaceae > Rubia > Rubia occidens. The sequence goes on along the minus strand of JAUOBV010135896.1, from coordinate 9,922 downwards.
GCTCGTAAACAGTTCAGTTCATTTACATCCCTAGTGCGACGAAACTCGAGCTAGTGAACGGTTCTGGTGTAAACGAAGCAAACTGTTTGCGAATATCTCGGTCAAATATAGAATTGAATTCCAATTTGATTGAGCTCGTACAGTATTCAGGATCGAGCTCGTACAATATTCTAGATCGAGCTTGTATATTATTCAGAATCAAGCTCGTACAGTATTCTAGATCGATCTCGTACAGTATTCGATCTCGCACAGTATATATTCTCGAGCATGTACAATATTCAAGCTCGTACAGCATTCGAGATCGAACTCGTACAATATTCGAGTTCGAGCTCAAACCCAACTAATATTGTTCTTTAATCTCGTCGAGTTTACAGAGCCAACATATTATACATATACATTTTTATTAAATATAATGTAATGTAATATAAATAATATAATATAATATATTTATTCATTAGTTGTTTTAGAGCTCAAAATAAATTAATTTCACTCAAAATCGAGGTGAATCATGATCTTACATGTTTAATCGAATCGAACTGAGTTCAAAATATTTTAATCAATTTGAACTTGAACAAACTCGTTAACAGTCGTAGTAGGAATTTTATGAAGTTTGGAAAATGTAACTATAAAAATAGTCAGAAAAGAGTAAAAATATATTCACGCTTGTGTGGAGTCTAATTACACGAAATAATATATTCATCAAAAGAAGGGAATTAGTCGGGTATTAATTGGGTACTCATAATTACCCAATTTTAAATGGGTATATGGGAAGATTGGGATCCCAATCCCATTTCTCCTTGTAACTCAATGCTATAAAACTCATTTGATCATAATCCCAAACTAGAAAATAATGGGAATTTCTCATCCCATTTGTTTGTATTTAATTGGTCCAAATGGTTATTGGGATTAATTGCCCCCTCTAAGTAAAACATATAAGTTATATGTTTTACTTTAAATATGTAATCTTTCTAACAATAACTAAAAGACTCTAGGCGTGTGCCTTTACCCAAGTAGCCTACAATATGAATTTGACTGGAATATTAATTGCTTTAACCCGCGAATTTTCATCTTTTGTGGTAAAACTGCACTTGAGTCCTTGGTCTTTCCATAACTTATGGAATACCATCTTTCAAGAGACAAATTCACTTTAAAATTCAAAAATAAATTGGAAAAATAAGTTAGGAGAAATATTGAACTGTATGAAACTAGACTAAATAGATTTTTCAATGTTTGACTGGGTTGTTTTAATTTCTCCGTATGGATTTCAAATTTACCTTCAATTTCGACGGCTGTTCAGATTTGGAACATGGTATTAGCCATATCCAAAAGTGATTATGAAGTCAGGAACTGGTATAAATATAACTCACTATGTCCCAGTGAAGCAAATTCTAGCATTAGAATATTCACTTTGTAGGAACAAACCCGTTTGCTAGACACGTATGACACCTCTCCCAAGAGTAATCAACCCTAAAAGCAGTTGGAAAGCATCATTCATCACCAACGCCCCCTGCTAGGCTACGATAGAGGAGGGAGGAACACAATACGTACACCATAAGGATAACCCTAACTCCAAACTCTAGAAATAAGGATAAAGGAAAGCAAACAAGGTAAGTCATTTTTAACTAAGAAAACACTGATAAGAAAAGTAACCCTAACTAGGATGTTATACTTTTCTCACCACTGAACACCCCTGAGGACCTTTTTGGGAAGTACTCTAGGAAGTGGGAATCATCGTGTTTATTTTTTGAATAATAATCACTCAGAATGATCCCCTCGCATTTTTGGTGCTACCGTGGGGAAATATATTTTCTTTTTAAGTTTTTATAGTCCCTGGGAAAGGCCAGAGTCCATGTCGGAGTCACTATCCGATCAGCAAACATGCAAGAACTCTCCCACCCAACCAAACTAGAGAACAATTGACTAGCTTAAAAGACTAAAGGAAGATGGTGACAATGACACAAGTACACACTTACACGTTGGTCACGCGCAATTGGATCTATAGCAAAGGTACAATTTCACGAGGGAAGCTAGCTCACTTACACAATTTGATACTTCGCTTATCCACAAAACTATGCACGCTAAGACATTAAAGGAAACATAAAATACGACTATGTGGAACATGGAGTAATCATGCACAGATAAACCACTTAAATTAAGGAATAACGTGAGGCGCTGAAACTGTGTGAAACAACCAGACCCCATAAGGAAAAGCATCGAAGTATAGACAATGGCAAGAGGTATTACCATATTGCAACTCGCAAAATACACCTTAATTAAAATAATGCACCCATCCCTGGTAAGAAAAATGACCCTATACTAAGAATGAGAAGCGATAGACCAAAAATAAACATTAGTAAGAAAAGTGTTATTATAAAAAGCGAAAATAATATCATCTCTATCATAATAAATTAAAGTCATCCCATGAATTTTTTATTAATCTAAAACCCGTACAAAAACTAATGATTACAGGAAAAAATTCCTTCCTAAACTACAATACTTCCCCTAGGGACAAATACATCTTATCAATTATGAACATATTTTATACTTAAACATATACTTCATTTACTAGTTGTAAACTAGTTAGGCCATAAAGACCAGAAGTTATGTAGCCAGAGAATGGCCACAAATTCTCCCATTACACCATCTTCATTTTTCGAAGTGCACCTCATGAAGATGCACCAACCTCTTGAAAAAATATGAGTGGGTATGCTAGCAGAAAGAAAATGACAACTTCGCTGGAACACTCACTTCGTTGTACTTCACAGTTGAACGAATATGTGTATCCAGTCCAGTCCTCCCTTACTAGTTCTTCAAGTGTGTAGCCTATTATTCCTAAAAGCTCAGGTAACGCGAGTCTGCATCTTCCCCGCGTTGGTTGTTCTCAGCCCCTATACCTACAGGTCCAGTGGACAGAAACTTTTCATCATCCTCCATATCGACCCAACGTTTTCCAATTTCACCCTCCTATCTTTTGCCAAAACTGTAAAACATATCAAAGAATGAAAACTATAAAACATAGGACATTTAAAAGATACACAGTTATTGAAAACATGAATATTATTAGAATATCCCACAAGGGATATAACCCGAAATCGCATCCCCAATATCTGGAGTAACTTTCCCAATATATTCCTTCAAAACGGATTATACAATAATGGTGAAATTTTCAAAACAAACCAAGGATAACCCTCCCACTACATACTCTTACAACAACCTAACATTCACAAAAAAACATAAAAAAGACACACTTAAAACCACTTCTCCAAAACACACACTCAAAAAGAAGCAATGCACAACTATAACTGAGAGAATACTTGTGGTACAACCCCTTTTTTTGATAGACATGAACATGCATAGGAAAAAGAAACCTCGTTTATAAGAATACCTTAAAAGTTGTATCTATCCTTGGGAAACGAAATGAAATAATATTATGCACATTCCGACAAAAAAAATAGAAAAGACCATGCCCACATGGCACACATATCCATAAAACACCCCTACAAAAAACATTGGCGTAACCCCATAGATTTCAAATAACCCAAATTTTTATATCATATCCCTACAAGAAGCAAGGAGATGGAAGATCATATCCTCATTCTCGTTTCAATTTTTATATATTTAACATAACTTCACAATACCGCCATACTTAGGCAACACAAGTGGGCAAATCACATGTAGATTAGCACTGTAGTAGAGCATCCAAAATGGCACAGAAGAAATTGTACAAACATAAGTGGTTTCACGTAGGTATGGAAAATCACCAATCTAACGACACAAGTGGAGAAAGATACGAGTATCAAAATATCATTTATTATAGTTTTTGTTAGTTTAGTTATATTTTATTTTTATTTTGTTCCATTATCTTTTAGGAGTTAACAATATACTCTTTTTCACACTACTCTTTTAGTGAGTTAGTGTGCTCACATTTAGAGCAAACTTCAAAATTATTTTAATTTTAGGAGAATTAGTCTTAATTAGATTAGATTTGGTAAATTTAGATAAGGCAGATTCATTCAAGAATTCAGCCAATATTCTGATTAATTCACTTGGATGAATTTGGCCATCATTTAGGCTAAATTATTAATTTTAGTTTGATATGGTTTTCGCTTCTTAAAACTACCATAAACCATTCCAGTTTTTGACATAAATGACCAAAACATGTCTTCTATTTATTTCGCAATGACTGAACCTATGTACTATGACTAAGGGATGTTTTTAACCCTCACCCGCAGGGTTGTTTCCAACAGAGCTTTTCCCGTAGGTGATTCGATCAAAGATAAGATTATATAATGTTACTCACCTACTCACTGTTAACTATAATAAAGTAGCTAGTATCAAGTCCAGAGTCAGCCACAAAGATACTGGTATTTAAAGGTTAGCCGGACAGATGCCACAATCGGGCGTCAGAACAACTGTGTGTGGGGAATAGCTAGTACTAAAAAGATAAGGGAAAGGGGGAGGGGGTTTGTGTACTAACAATTAGGAGTGTACAAATAAAGCGAAGTAAACTATTAATTAACTAATCTTGCCGTTATTTGCGTAACATAACCTAATGTCAGGGGTTGTAAAGATAACCCTATTTTTCTACTTTAGCTATCTCTATTTGTAACCCTTCGGACTAACTCGCCGGTTAATTAGTGTATGGTTGATCATAATGTTTACTCGGAAACCCACATGCACACATTCACATGGTTCCAGACTATCGTTACCCCAAGCACATCTAGGTTTTCCTCCCCAGGGAATATCAATAATTGCACCAACATGAAAGTATGATGCGGTGTGTGTCTATCTTATTGTTAAAATCATGAAATTAATAAGAACGTGAAGATCAAGAAAAAACAATAATGACTAACACATAGAAATGGGTATATCTAAGGAATTTCACAAGATAAACATTAATTCATTAATACAAATACAAACCCAAACGAATTAAACTACTTCCTAAGCATTGAACCCAATTATTTCATCGGATTCAATGCCTTTAGGGAAAAGAAAAATAAAGAGAACAAGGTAAAAGATTATAGGGAGAAGGAAGAGCTCTTTTCTCTCTCACTCTACTCTTGAAGTCTGAAAAATGAAAATAAACCTTAAACCCTATTAGACATAGGTCCATACATATAGTAAAGCAGGCGCAATTGATGTGGCCAGTGAAAAAATGGCACTGTCCATGCAAGGTTGTGTTGGCAGAGGCCGAACTCTATGGCACGACCCATGCAGGATCATGCTAGCGCGGGCTTTCTGGTCTAGTGCAGGCTTCCGGCGGGTGCCTTGTTTTGAACTTTTGATTGCACGCCCTGTGACGTTTGGTGATACTTTTCAGCAGGAAGAAATTTTTGCTCAGTTGAACGTCGCGGGTTGTGTAATTTATAATACCTCATGGTTGGTATTCACATTTAGGACTTGAAACAACGTGGACCGTGAAAAATGGTGCGGTCCGCGTCCATACTTAGCCTTTAGAGTTAAATTGGGGACACTAGCAGCACAGACTTACACAACCCGTATTAAGGGGTTGTGGCACGACCCTTGTTGGTTGGAATGGACCATGCTAACAACCACTAGCACTGGCCGTGATAGGCTGGGTTGGCTTGTGCCAGCCGGTCGCCAGCAGGCAGATTCGGCTTGTTAGTGCCCTCTTTCATTTTTTACTTTTAGAAAACTAACTCTACCTCAATTCCATCTACAACCACACATTTATGTCTTTGTCCTACTATCTACTACCATCCTCGCGAATGGGCTTTAATATCTTCTACGATTCTTGTGAATGGCCTTGAAATATATTCTACTACTCTCGTGGATGGCCTTCTACAAAATCATGTGAAAGTACTCACGTGGAACCTACTAGTAAGCTCACAAAGAAAAATTTAGGTGCTCATGAACACAATGTGTCCATTAGATTCAATTAAGTCTACGAAACTTGGGATTTACACAAGAAAATCAATAATGGTCGTCTAAACCTAACTAAAACTAGCAATCAACAAAATAGAACATGATAATAAATGTGCCAAATGGATTGGTTAACACATGCATGAAGGTACACATCAATGCCTTTGGGCAAAAAAAGGAAGAATAACCTAAGAGAGAAGGGTTAGCCCATTTCTATCTCTATCCACTCTTGGGAAAATTAGGAGAATGAACTAAAACTAATGCCAAAACTTTAACCCTAGTAGACATAGGTTCCCTTATATAGTAGATAGGAATTGGGGTTAAAATTGGCCAAGAAAAGGCAACCAAACCATAGCTGGCTGCCATGAACATGTCATGCAAAAGTACGCGACCCATGAAATAAGGCACGAGCCGCCGGCTGGGTGTGTATCCTTCGGTCCTCTGACTGCACAGTCGTGCATTTCTGTATGGGAAATCGGCTGTAAGAATTTCTTGAGTGTTTGAACTGCATGACCCATGTGAATCCTTGAGTGCCGTCGGCTGGATGCTCGATTTCACCTTCTGAGTTGCGCGATCAAAGCAATACCTTCCAGGCCGCCAGTTGGGATTCAATTTCTTTAAAACTGATAGTGTGGTCATGAAAATCTTCATGGGATGTGGACTGGTCTTAGGATATTCAACTTCAAGGGGCACATGCCATGCAATATGGCATAGCCCGTGCTTCAAATAAGCCGCACAACGTCTTTGAACTGCATGGTTCGTTCACTTTAAAGGCGTTGTGTGGCTTATTTGAAGCACATGATATGACATATTATGTGGCACGTGCCGTACAGTTCCCTATGGCCCCAACCATGACCCTTTGGCACCATCCAGTTTGGCTGGCACAACCCATGCAGTACAACATGGTTGTGCCAGTTCTTCACTTTTTTTAGCTTCGAATCCATTTCCCTTTTTTTTGTGATTCCATCTACTACCATGTTTTGACTCGTGTCCTTCTGTCAGCTACAATCCTTGTGAATAACTTTCTACTCTATACTACCATCCTTGAAAATGGCCTTCTAAAATCTATCCCAAAGTGCTCACGACAAATCTATAAAAAATCTCTCAAAATAAGATCTAGATGCTCGTAAGGACATGATGTCCATTTGGTCCAAATAAGTCTACAAAACTAAGGATTAAGATAAGAAAACTAGCAATAGCTATCTAAACCCATTGTAATGTAAAACCAACTAAACCTCTCAATCAACCAACCAAAACGTATTAAAAAATGTATTAAATGAATTGGTTAACAAATATTTTTAGGTCCAGATCAATCCCCCCACACTTAAACCTTTACTCGTCCTCGTGTAAATAAGAACAAGAAAAAATCTAAGTGGAAAGTAGCATGGAAAGAGAGTTCCCAAATACATTCAACATTTATTCCTCGACTTCCCTAGTTCTCCCAAAGATGTAAGAATCTAAAAAAACTCACTCCCCAAAGAAGCTAAGACAATTTATCCAACCAATCATACCAATAAAAGGTGTAATTAAGTGTGAAGCTAACTTACTCTGCCAAAAGGATCTCTAAATGACAATCAAAGAGAACCATAGGATTTTTTCAATTTATTTCATTTTGCCTAAGATCCCTTGCTGGCTTTCATCCCAACTTATCAAAAATTTTACTTTTTGCTCACCTTTTACCACACCATGGTCTCTCACTTTTTCATAGGTTTCTCAACATATCCGACCTTTCCCAATGTCGCCTAAGTCACCTTTTGGTTTTTTTGACTTAGCCAGGTATACATTTTTTTCTCCATATTTTCAATTTTCAAATATTTTTGTGTAGCAAAAAATGTTCCGAAGGTGGGCTTCATACTACATGAAGCTAGTCAAAGAAAAAACCAACAAAACACAAAGGAATGTTGTTGAAACTCCTAAGTGCCTAACTACTCCTTCCCTCACACTTAAACCATGATTTTCCCCCAATGCAACACAAAAGTAGAAATCATATATGGAGTACGGGAAAATAGTGGAACTTACTCTTGGGATCCCGAAGGGCTCTTACTCAAGCGTCTTGCCTCGCACCTTTTCCTTCTTTTTTCTTGCCTCATCTCTTGCCTCTTAATGGGAACTAGGTCTCGGAAACCATTAAACATTGAAGCATGAAACATCTTGATTAACTGCTCTATAGAATCCTCTTGCACATCAGTTCTCTAATCCATAATTGCAAACTCTTGCTTCACCTCCCGCTCAATGGAATCTAGCCTAACTCCCCAAGCTCTCATGGTGTCATCTATAGTATCCAACCTAGTCCTGAATTTCCCCATTTTCAAGCTTGTTCCCCTACCTCTTGACTAACCTCTTGCACTAATTGGGTAGAACCCATGAGTTGTTTCCCAAAAGTGTCTAATTGGTTGAAGAAGTCTAGGGGTAGGTTGCCTCTAGTAGGTGGAAGCCTAGGTGGAATCTCACAATCCTTCTCCTCACTAACCAAGTCTGGGTTTCATAGCATGTTTTAGAAACCTCTCTCAAATTTTGGATCGTTAACTAGAAAAAAGTCTTTCAAGGCAGTGCCCTGGTTAATGGCAGTGCGTTTAGGTTTTGAAAGTGTCATGAAGTTGCAAACTAAAGCACCACCATACAACCAAATGAAGCGGACCTCTAAGGTAGTGGTAGCAATAATCAAAGCCCTTTCCAACTTATACACTGTGAACCTTGTCCTCGAATGACCTAATTTTTTCACAGAAAAATGAGAGGGAACTGGAGGTCCTAAGTGTTGGGCTAAAAGCCCAACCATGCCTCTCATCAGTATCTTGCTACCTTTCTTCTTCCCCGTGGTTAAGCATTCCTCCACAAAGACTCCCACCAAGTCAGGGAAGAAATTCACTTCTAGAGTCATCGCCCAAAGGATTTAGATGTCCCAATTGGAGAATTAAGAGATCTCTCCCAAGGATAAGAGCTGGTGCACATACCCCAAAGCCGGGCAGACTATTATAGTAATGTTGCCCAAGTTTCTCTTACCCGAGCCCATCACATTCTTCAAAAAGCTGCTCAATGAGAAATGAAGCCCTTGTTGGTAAGTCCTTCAAACTTCCTTCCCGTATTTCCACCTAAAAGCTCGAGCAATCTCCCTATGGGTTATTGTGTATTCCTTTTAATCTAAGTGGAAACTCCCATCATTTCATGTTGTTGCTCTAAGGTCATCAAAAATACCAGAGTCCATTTTATATATATCTTGGAGTGCATCTGTAGAAAGCCCTCTAGGCCTATCCATCCTAGCAAATAGTTGATGTGCTCAAGAAGGCCTAGGGCTACCAATGTCTCCTTGCATGCACACCTCGCCTCCAAGGTGGTCCTCTTTGGACTATTGATATACTTTCATCTTCGAGCTAGACTCCCAGAAATGTTGGAAAACCCTACAAACTCATCAACCGAAAATGCGGGGTTAGGGGGAGGGGAAGTCATCGACTCTTGTCTCCCAAATTTATCCCTTTCTCACCATGAGAAGTTGTTCTTTTCTCCGGCCTATTCCTCTTTGGAGCCATTCTATCACAACAAGAAGAAAATGGTAATTTTAGGAATACACAAGTATATGCATCAAAGATCATTCAGCAAGAATCAGTCTTCCTGAACAACCAAAACATGTCAAATCATATGATTTTAACACAAAGATCATACACTTTCCCTATATTTTGTTCATTACAAAAACATTCATATAACCCACATACTTTCTTAAAACATCTACAAGTTTCAAAAGTCATGTTTCCCATCTACAAAAGAATCATGCTAAAGAAATTAAAAAAAAACACAAGATTCAAAAGGTTACCAAAATTTTGAGGCTAATAGATGAAAAGTCCATACCAGAAAAGGAAAAAAGTGATCTACTTTGAGAGAAATGTTCAAATTCTTCAATTACCCAAATGTGAGATGAGAGTAGGTGTTTTTTTTGATCGAAGTATGTATATTATCAGGACAAAGATCAAAACAGGCCACAGTTTAGGCTATCACCCCAGCCTTAGTACAAACAAAATAAGCCCTAAGTTTTTTACAAATTTTGCAG
>JAUOBV010135681.1:0-12381 GCA_032360425.1 Rubia occidens | reverse complement strand
TAAGAGGGATAAGCCACTATTTTGAGATACACTCTTCTACTATGAGGATTTAGTGGCAAAAGTGTAACCATTGATGTTCTAGCCTCCAAATGATCTGAAAGGACGATGAGCCAACCATTGACAATTTTAGAGAGATCATCGATATCCACATAAGATCTTAGCCAAGATGCAAAAGTTCTTGCTTGTTTTTGAAGAACTTGGGCTTCAATGAAATGAAGACGAGATACTCTAATCTCATCCATTTGGATCGATTTAGGGTGAAACTTCCTCGTGGTTTCGAAGTACATACATGTGGGCAACACATATATCTTCCACATTGGGGCTAAATATCTTACCTCACCTCACACCTTGTCCCTCCAACCTACATTCATGTCTACTTTTTGGAATGCTGACGAATTCCACTTCTTTCAGATATTCAGTACAAAATTCAATTACCCCATCTGCTATATAACGATGCACAATACTTGCTTCAGGCCTGTACCATTTTTTTTAAAACAAATTATTTGAAAATTTTCTTATATCTTTCGAATGGGTACATCCATCTCAGAAAACTGGACCACATAACTTAATCTCCCTAAAAAATGAACAATCAAATGCACCATAATATCAAAGAACGAAGGTGGGATGTACATCTCCAACCAACACAAGCAACTGGCTCAACTTTGCAATACTAATACTCTTGCGACATATGTACTTAAAGAACAAACATATATTAGTAATGCACATTATTACGTGGGATGACAATGATTATCTACTAGCAATGATATTTAATTTCTACATCAAGTTATGAAAGTAATGTGACTTCTACCCAACCAACTTCAATTCACCAAGGGAAACACATGTAATGTTAGACGAATAAGCTTCCGAGACCTTGACAGTACTAAGTATCTCACAGTATGAATTTTTCTCCAATGTAGATATAGACCAACAAGTAGGAAGAAAATAACAACTATCATTCTTGTTATGGGGAGTAGATTCTTCCTAATTCCCATTTCTACCAAATCAAACCAAACCTTCAATCCATCTTTTGTTTTTCCAAGGGTATTCAGCAGGGTGCCCACCAAAGAATCACATGCATTCTTCTCTATGTGCATTACATCTAGACATTGTCTAACTTCCAAAAGTTTCAAATAAGGGAGTTTGAAAATATTTAAAAAAAAGCATTTATTTCAACTACCTTTATAAACAGAATTTTGTTTTCTCTTACAAAAACCAGTGGAGAAATCCTTCTTTCCTCTTCATCAGTTATAAGCAATGGAGACCCTCTATCCTACACCACCCCATTTGAACACTTTTTTTTCCATACGCCATGGGTGCCCCTCTTGAAGAAATATTTGGTACCACAACCGTGCTTTAATTGACAATACGAAGTTTCACTCTCAAACACCGGACACGCAAAGTTCCCATTAACAATAGCATAATCGGACAAATTTCCATATGCATGGAAAACATTGATAGTGTAAAATAACAATGTTTTTAATTTGAAATAATCCTCTGCAGTATCATCGTAGGTGCAGACTCCTTCATTGACAACTTCAATAAATCTTCCACAAGAGGTGTCAAATACACCTCTATATTATTTCTAGGTTGCTCTACCCTCGAAATCATTATAGACAATAACACGTACATTCATTTCATTATTAGCCACATCGGAATATTATAAATGACTAACATAATAGGCCAAGAACTATGTGAGCTACTCATATTATCAAATAGGTTCATAGTGGAAAGACCTAACCACGAATTCCGAGCCTCAGGGTACAATCTGATGTATGTCTGATAATATCATCCATTGATCTTGTTCTTTCTGCATGCCAACGTAATAATTTAGCATTTTCTTGGACACAAACACTTTATTTTACCTAGGAATGATAGGAAGATAATACAACACTTTAACGGGTGTTTTCTTCTACTACTCAAAGGAACTTCCGCATCAACGTCAATCTCACCCCTTTTCAACTTTTACCTAGGCTTCCCGCATGCTCTACATCTATCTCGGTCTTTATCCCATTCCCCTATAGAGCATGCAATTGTTGGGGGGGAATGCATGATATTTTCAAGTTCCATCCACGTGGGATAAAGATCTTTTTTGGGGCATACAAACGATCAAGCATAAGATTACCATCCGGAAGCTATTTCCTAACCAATTCAAGAGTTTCTATCATCCCTTTAGACAATCCAAATTTGGCCTTCAAATTTATCATTCTCAATGTTGATCTTAAAACCAAGTTGTTTGAATCCACATACAATGGTATCTTTTTGTCGTTGTGCAATGATTGTAGCACCTCTTATTTACCAACAAATTTTCTAGCAGCATCATCCACCATTTCATTTAACTACTCATTACCATCTAATTCATCACCAACATATGTATCATCTTATTCAACCCTAGCTATCTCAACCTCGCATGCCATAGCCAACAAGTATGCTCTTCTGTCTCTCTACAACTGTCTTACTTTTCTTTATTCACCATTCCTTGATGATTTTATAATTTAAATATCTTAAATTTTTTATATCAATAACTTATAAAACATAGATATTCTAATAATATGTGTTACAATTAATCTAGAAATATCCCACACGATAATTTTCAAATTTGTATAATTATAAAAATTTACAATACAAGTAGCATCAACTTTATTGAAAACCTCTCATTACCATATGATCCCGCAACTTCATTCCCCTCAAAATATACAACATTCCTACAATATTTACAAGGGCAGTGAGCTAGTACCACATCATTCTTAGAAGCATGTTTAAATGCTAACACGATAAATGATTATACCAATTGCATGTACTTGGAAGAATTTCTAAGGTCTTTACTGATGAGTTCTACTTGATCCATTTTATCAAAATCCTACAATCAAATTGCATTTCGATCATAAATATTTCATAATTAAACAGCATAATATACTCATTCAATGCACAAATCAATAATTTGACATGAACCAAACATGATTAACCTACTCACAAATGGGAAGATAAATATTGGAGGATAAATAAATCATAACTTCTTAACTGCCGGAGACGTTCACAAACTAGACACCCATATGAACGATCTACCTCCCTCTACTTGTACCAGACCAAGAGTTCTATTTTTCTAAATCCAATTCTTTAATTAATTCTCTCATTTTTTAGGTTACTTGAAAGGCCCAATTATGTTCAGTTGCAAATTCGGAACACAACTCCGATGTCTCCACTTTTAAAAAATCAAGGCATGGTAGGAAACATATCCAATATCAAAATTGTGTCTGATTGTTCCTTTTCGATATCAGAACAAGGTCTGGGTGTTATTTCCAACTTTGAACTAAAATCAGACCTTTGAAAACCCAACTCAGATTAGTTCCAACTTCCTAAGAAGTATCAGATCTATATTCTGATTTTGGAATTGAGCCCATTCAAAGTCACTTTGGCTAACGCGCATTTGATTGTCCTTATTAAATGTGTTTCTATGAGAACAACATCAAAATTGCCTTCCATTTCTATTAAAGGCGGTTTGGTGGGAGTAAAACCATCTATAAAAGGGAGGGGGAGCCAAACACAAAGAGAGCTCATTAAAAAACCAGTGAAGCCGTCTTATATCGTTGCATTTAATAGATGTTTTTGCCCTAGTAAAAAATTAAACTACTATCAAACCTCCAAAAGTCTATAAACCAGCTAAATTTTGAAAATTAATTTTTTTTAACAAAGTACACGCAAACATTAACTGAAATAGCATAAACATCAACAAATTTGACATATAGGAAAAACCAACTAAAATGTAAAAGCACATCATCGGCTGCAATAATCCTTATACACAACAATTAAAATTGCAAAAATTACTGGAGGAAAACAATAAATATGATTAAAAATACCTTTAGATGCACTACAAGAGTTTAGAAACTTAAGTTTGCAAAACATCGTAAACACCTTTAAAATTGATCATTTATGCATCCTAAAAATGAGAAGAACGGACAATCGGGATTTCAAAATGGAAAAAACAATATAACAAATTCAAATTACAATCTTGCCACAAAGGGATAGGGTAGTGTACATGCATGTATGATTTGAAGGAGATCATGGAGAAGTTAGAGGGAAAAGAAGGGGCCGGGGAGGGTTGGGTTTAGACAGTAGAGAGGACAACGGTGGTAGAGTTAGAGAAACTACCTCGGTTATGAATGTGGGAGGAAGGAGAAAAAATCAATATTTTATAATTTAATTTAATAGTTCTCAATATTTGCATGCAATAGTCCTTTAGTTTTTCTTTAATTTTTTTAAAAAACTATTCCAATCTAAACTATCATTAATTATAGAATGACACCATCAAACAATTGGCAGTATAAAACAATTAGCAAGTCTCAGAAGGTAGTCTATCCATAAATTTGTGAACATGTCACTTTACTTTTTCAATTAGAAACCGTATTTTATAGTTTAAATAATGTATTTTATAAGTTAAAACATGTAATAATATGTGTTTTGGATGTGAAAATATTTAGTACATAATTTAACAAGGCAAAGTCTTGGGAAAGACCGTATTTCCATAGGCTTATGGAAATACGGAGTTTAATTAAAATAATAAAAGGTAAAAGGTCTTAGTTGCAATATTAAAAAATTAGTATGCAACATGTAGGAGTGATAGGTTTATAACCCGATTAATACAACCTGAAAATTTTATTTTGATTTCTTTAAATTTATAATTTAAACCTTGGTCTTTCCATAACTTATGGAAACACCATCTTTCAAGAGACGAACTCAAAATATCTTTAGATACACACAGCAATTTTGCATAAAAAATTGATATTTAAAAAATATTCCCTCTGTCTCAACAGTTTTAGCCTATCTAATTTTTCATGGTCTTCATTGATCATGTTTGACAATTAATATCTCTAGCTACGTGTGAATTTTCTTCATAAAAATTTGATGTTTAGAAAATAGATTTTAAGATGATTCTAACAATATTTCACAGGATATTTTTATTTAAATATATTAATTTGTATTTAAGGTCAAAATTTATCAAATTTAAATTGAAAAAAGTAGATAGGCCAAAACTGTTGGGACGGAGAGAGTATATACTTACTCGCCTCCTAATATATTGGGTTGGTTCCGCCGCTGATCTCTGTTCCGTGGCATGCCCAATTGATCTTCTTGCCTCATCAAACTCAAGCAGTTTTCTCTGTGATATGAACTTCACTCAGTATCCACAGTGTCGCTCATCTCCCTCACCTCAGCACGAACGTTGTTTCATCAAATGGCTTCTGCATCAGCACCTTTCTAAAAGCATGCACATGCATTTAGTTCATAGAAACCATGCACCAAGTTAAGAATAGAAATCCCGGACAACATATTATAAATGACGCTCAGAGAGTCTAGCAAAGCCAACCAAAATACTGAACACAGTAAGTACAAATTAATGCACAAGAGACTAATCACATGTTGATTTTTGAACAATTCACACACATCACAAATAGAGGTCGCCTACTTCATCATGTTTTTATCATTCTTACGTTGCACACAACACAAGCGAAGATAGAATTTCAAATGGAAAGATTTTCCTTAGCCTCACACGCAGTGGTGGAACTAGACCAAATTTCATGAGGGATGGATTTTAAATTAAATAAAAAAAATTCCATTCAACAAGACCAATATAATTAGTTTCAAAAGTCATATTACAAAATTAATATTAATACCAAAAGCAAAATGCCGCATCCTTTGAAAAGATAACACCAAAAGCAAAATGTCGCATCCTTTGAAATACTATATTCTAGCCAATTATACTTGTCAAACCAATAAGTTTGAAAACATCTCATATCCCCACCACACTGTCTTCGTGGATAATTATGCCCGGTGGGTCGACAAGGCCCTTTCAATAAATATTCCCTCCGAATTTGATCTCTAATGTTTCCATCAGATTCAATAATAGGTTTATGCTCTCCGGGATCACTAATAACAACATCCAAATTAACCACCACACGAGAACGCTTACTACTGCTACTTTCTTCATCTTTCTTGTTAGGATCTTTTCGGATTAAAATTTTGTCCATAATCTATCAAACGAATAAAAATAAATTCATTAACAAAACTCAAAAATAGACCAATCTCATAATTCATAAACTAATTTCAGTTTTCAACACACAAATATCAACTTTGTATTTATAAAATAACCCTAAAATCATAAACCAAACTTAGTCAGGGTGCGATTCAACACACAAATAAAAATTAGCACTTAATCAAGTCAACCCACCATACTTTAAGAAATAACATTCAAGAACACAAAAAAATACCCCATTCTTAAGACCCATTTTTGGCCTTAGAGTTAGAAGATAAATCACAAAAATGATAAGCAATGAATACTCACTGTTTCGGCGCCTCAACCTGGTATTACCGCCGCCCGTCCGCAGTCCGTCGTCGCTGCCTCGCTGGTGGCCGCCCGTCGCCCGTCACACTGTCATAGACTCAATGGAACGAATTGGAAAAGGAATTGCAGAGTTGGAAAATGAATTGCGGTATTGGAATAATAAAATGGAAATTGGGTTTCAGTATTTGGCCCAAATTTCCAATTTGTCTTCACTCTTGAATTGAAGACCTATTTTGACATCAGACCAAATTGGCATTAAACGTGACATTCCATAAAATATTGATATGGTACAAGGTTAGCATGGCAGAAACAAATATGCAAGAAAGGTATTAGGCCCAAATTGGGCTTAAGTATTTGGCCCAATGGAAACCTGCCCAATTTGTCTTCTGCGGTTCTCGTCTTCGTCACTGCGTCTTCCAGATCAGAATCCAACAGCGCTGCAGACACTCTCACTTCCAGTTTCCGACGCATTCCATTATCACCTCCAATTTTTTCTTGGGCGGGGCGGAGTAAAGTTTAGTACTTCAAAGACTAATTTTACCGGGGCGGACTGAAGAATACGTATATATATACCCGGTTCATTCACCGGAACTTGGGGGGCGGCCGCACCGGCTCACTCCCCCCAATTCTGCCACTGTACACAAAGGCATTAATCGACGTATTACAACACTACAACAAATCACTCTAGTTGCTACATTTTTTGGATCTCAATAATGACATCAACAAGTGTAGTTAAATTTTTTCTCTACACATCAAAAAGTGCAGTAGCGGTGGGTGTAACGGAAAAAAAACACTACTCTTGAAGGCGTAGCAAATGATTTCTACATCTCAAAGTGTGTTTACAAGACACTACTCTTAAGGCGTAATAAATGGCTGTTACACCTCAAAGTGTATTTAAAAACAATACCCTTAAGGGCGTAGCAAATGGCTGTTACACCTCAAAGTGTATTTATAACTAGTACATCTGGAAGTCTACTTAAAAATCTGTACATCTGAAGGTGTAGTGAACTTTTACTACACTTGGACCTGCAGTAAAAATATATCCACAATTAGAAGCGTCGCTAAACAATACATAAAATTTAAAAAATAAAATTTTCAATTCAACCCATAGAATTTTGATAATTGCAATTTAAGTCACAGATTTCCAATAATTGCAATTAAAGTTACAGATTTCCTGTAAGTACAAGATAACCCATGGAGTTACAATAATTGCATTTTAACCCATAAAATTTTAAGAATTACATTTAACATACAAACTTCCAATTTCTAAAAGCCTGTAAGGTAATTTAGTACCAAGTAAAATTGTCATCAATATATTCATAATCATGCACCTGTAAACAATCATCTAGAAGAACATTTGAAATCCTCTAGCCCTTTTATTTCTAAACACATTCAGATATCTCTAAAAACAGGGCATAATCTAGTTTTCCTATTCTTAATGCAAAGTCCACATATAAAAACTCCTAAAGACAAAGCTTGTGTAAAAACAAACATGCCAGTCCTCAAACTCTGCAATAAGTTTACAATACAATATAATGACATGATAATCAATATCCATATCTTAGAGAAAACTAACACATATTTACACTTCAGTCACAGACTCACAGTGACCTTGATGCACACACTTGGCCTCATCCAATATTCTGTGATCATAACTGTAGCAAGTTCAATCTTCATTTGCCTAAATATAAAAGCACGGGAAGATTAAAAAAAACTGAACACAAGGGCAAAAAACTTGTGAGATTAAGAGTTAAAGGCATAAATCAAACACAGAGCAGCACATGACTGGCCAAACAATCAACATGGCCGACTAAGATCATAATAATAATCATGTTTATGCCCTTATGACGCCACAAAGAATTTAACTTGCAAAAATCAACAAAAGATATTTATTTAATACTTTCTTCATTTTGCAGTACTTGGTGCATTTCTCTGGCCATGCATTTTTCAGTACTGGGTGCATCATTTTTTCTCTTTAATTGTGTGTCAAAGTTAGACGCATTAATTAATAAAAAATAGAGGAAGTAAGCTTTATAGTCCCAAACCAACTCAACATTTACAGTTGATCTGATTCATATAGAAAAATAGAGAATGCCAAGACATGAAAGTAGCTCCAAGATAGTCTAGAAAAACATGGAACAATTAACAAAGAAATAGCTTTATAATATTATTGTACACCGTTGTATTGAGTGAAGTGATAGAAGAACATAAGTGTTGGTTTAACATATTGACCTTACAGCTGTAAAATATACCTTCCTACGCTTTCTCGGGTTTGCAGGCGTGAAGACATCATAACCTAAAAGGACAAGAGCTCTTAGTGTGTTTACCTGCACACTCGAAAGTTTTTCTGCTCAGCATGAATGACGGGTCCATTCCCCAATTCCTCTAGAACCAGTTTATCTATACATTCAGATATCACCAACCAGTGTTATAAGTCAGACAGAAATATAATGGAAATAAAATACAGCTTCATATTTCTTGATTTGGATGACTAACCTTCTCTTGAAGATTCTCGAAGTTATCCCAATAACCTTTGGGCTTGCGTTGTTTGTAAGCAAGAGAAAGATTCATCATTGCAGCAGTTCTACAAAATCCTCCCATGCGTGTAGTTGCCTTCTCTATATCCACTCTCCCATGCTCTCGGAATTTCTTTCTCATAGGCATGAAGCCTTTCTATCCATGATCAACTATGAAATTCAAAAGTTCAGATTTCACCTAATCAGATATTAAAATGTTAACTTCACCTAATCAGAGCCAGTAAAAATAGAAACAGGTTCCAAACACATAAATGAAAAGATAAGTTAGAAGTAAAACAAAGAAAACCTAAATGGAGCACCATAGAGTAAGAGAAATACCGTGTGATGTGTAAATAAGCCATATCAAAGAGGTTGTTTGCTGAGACCTCTATGATTTCCTAAGATGACTATACCATTACAGACACGAGTAAGACCAACAATGAGCCTGCGAGGATCATTCAAAATTCCAATGCCATCCATACATAAATATAAGCTCATTGGCCTTAATAGGTGGTATAACTCCAATCAACAACACTTAACATCAAGATAATGCTCACAAGAGAAAATATATCAATCAAAGAAGACTTTTCTTCACCTGAGCAGGTACAACACCATTTTTTATGAATGCTGTCATAAGATTTTCGATATTTACTGCCTCAGTCATATTCAGAAATGAGGTGCCACTAGAACTGATCTCTTCTTGTCCCATCTATACAAAGTGTAAAAAGAATTAGAACACTAAATGATCAAAAGACAGGAGGAATATAAAGAATGACCCTCATATACATAACAAACAAATAACTTTACCTGTGTTTAGCACAATTTCAACTTAGTCTTTCTCATCAAACTCCCCTGACTTCCTTTTAGGCTTTCCTTTAAAAAAAATTGTTGATAGTAAATGAAATTCCATCTAATAATAATACCCAAACTACGAAGTCAGAACCAACTCACTTTCATCACGACATTTTAGATGTGAAGCAAATCCAAGCAAGAAAGTAAACAGCAGGCACCAAAATATCCCACCAATACATGCAAATATACAAATTCCAAGCATTGTATCCCAGGACAAAGGAACACAAACTAATCCTAAAACTATCAGGTCACATATGTTGCAGTTATTACTTCCTCAACTGATATTCTCATTGAATTACCAGTTAGTCCAATTCACGGCCTATGATGACCGCTCTATTTTCTTGTGGCAATATTAACTAAAACTTGGAATGAAGGTGAAACTACGGAAAAACGCACTGAATCAAACTGTCTAGAGCTAGAGAGCTGGAAGCCTAAGAGAATATGAGGGAATCAACTGTTAAATGTACTAAGTCAGACAAAAAAATAGAGTAAAGTACTACAACAGAAAACCAGGTGGAATATAATAACAAACTTTAAAGAACTCAAAATCACACGAAATGAACTCAAAAATAATTGCTCACACCGATCTGAACTTTCAAGTAATCAAAACCACATGAAGCAAGAGCAAAAATAATTTCCGACAAAAATTGCCAAAATGATTATTGATCTAACTGAGAAATGATTTACGCCTTGATCAGTGTAACTGAATCCTCGTGATAATCGATCTGCACTTTCAAGTATTCCCCACGATATACTTGAGAATAAAATGTAGCACACGAAACACAGTCAAGCTCGCCGTGATAACCAGCAAGCTCGGTGAGCTGTTGCAACAGTTCTATATGGCGAGCCACGTGGATAACGAGCCGAGGCTTCGAGCTCAGTGAACCTCTGTCAGAATTTATTGTTGGAGCTGGTGAATCCACCGTCGTCAACAGGCGCTAGAGGAAACAAAGATGACAATATCATTTTTGACAAGCAAGCTCATCGCACCGTCGGAGCAGCTCAAGATGGCAAACTATGGAAAGGAAGAGCCACGGCGTTACTGTTCTTATACAAAGAGAAGAATCTAGCAGAGCTGCGGAGATGGTGAGGAGCAATTGAAGTTGTGATTACTAATATAATCGGCGAGTTAAATCTGGCGGATCGCCAAAAGCCGGGGTTTAGTGGCGGTTTCCGGGAAGAGAAAGCAGGGTTTCTGTTTCGTGATGAGGGGGGAGAAAGAAACGAGAAATATTGTTCCATGAATTTGGCTGTTTAATCAAATTAATTTATGAAACTTTACTATGGGCAACTTATTATATTTATACATAAAGCCCTCAATTTCTTGAGCAGTTTTTTTAAAAGACTAAATTATTTTTTTGGTCCCCAACATGACATCTTTTGATTCTCGAGAGCAAAACCACATTTTGTAAGTACCCCCCAAATTCAAAGTGAAATTTTCAAATTTTCTTTTATTCTTTTCCATTTCCTTTTTTTTCTTTCTTTCCCTAATTTTTCAGTCGGCGCTGGTTGAGGAAGACCAAGTTGCAACCGGTCTGATCTAAGTACCCATCGTTGCTGCCTCCTTTCCCTTTCTCTAGCCACCGGTCTAATCTAAGTACCCACCACAACTGATTTACTCCTCCGTATTCAGTTCATATGATCCATGTATCCTCTGTCTTCGGTTCTGATGATCCTGCCCACTTGGTTGCAACCCGAACTCGGAAATGTTTGTCATGCTAGTACTAAAACTCAGCATACCCGGATCGTTTGATAACGTCATCAGACTGGTGAAACTCCTCATCTCCGAGAAAATGTATCCCTCCGATGAACTGATCAAATCAATCAGCTGTTGGAGTTGTTCCAGAATATACCATGAGTCCGCCAAGAAATTGAGCAGCTTCCTAGCTGAATTTGATGCCGATGCGGAACCCACCTCGCCTGAAGACCCGACGGTAGCGATGGTGGTAAAGGCGGAGGCTTTCTTCACCGCCATGGTGGCAGTGGTGAGGCTGGAGCTCTCGCTCCTGGGAGTTGGAGTTCCATTCTGGAGCGAGGTAGAGAAGGATATTTTCAGAGGTCAAATTAAGTTAGTAAGTTGTAAGTGGTAGTCCAAATCCATTTTCAGACCTTGGTCAGAGGAAGATATACTCAGAGGAGGATATTTCTGAGATCAGAGAAGGATATTTCCAGCAACCGCCGCCGCCGAAAATGAATTAGGGAAACGAATTAGGAAAAGAAAGAAAAAATAAAATGGAAAAGAAATAGAAAGGGATAAAAAGAAAATGGAAAATTTTATCGGAAAATGTTTTTTAATTATAAAATTACAAGAATACCCCTGACTATATCGGAAATAATATCAGATTACCTGAAATCAGCCGGAATCTGGTTTTGAGGGCCAAAAATTTCACTTTGAATTTGTGAGTACTAAAAAATGTGATTTTGATCCCGGGAACCAAAAGATTGTAAAAAAAATGCTATGTTGGAGACCAAAAAAATCAATTTAGTCTTTTTTAAAAATACCATCCCAATTAAAATATATAATAATTATATAATGGTCCTGCAACGGTCTAAAATAACTTTTGTGCTAAAATTATAATGATTACAAATATAAGAATTAAAAGCTGAACTTTTTACGTTGTAAAGTATGATGAGCTAAAATAGAATTCTCTATTAAATAAATTATATGAATAAATTTTA
>JAUOBV010135577.1:0-12655 GCA_032360425.1 Rubia occidens | reverse complement strand
GATTTGAAATATATTATAAGGAAACTATATATATTTATTTAAGCATACCTCCTCACAAATTTCTCCATCCATGGGCTCTCCGCCCGACTTTGTCGCTCCTGTGCCAAAGTCAGCCATGGCTTTCTTGATGAACTTATTTAGATCATTAAGCCCTGTCGGGATTTAACAGCGGCTGCAACTGCCATACCCTTGACCAGCTGCTCAAGGTATGGAACTATTGCCTTGAAGACCAATTGCTCATTGGATGTTCTCTTCAGTGTGGTTCGCTTGGTTGAGGAACTACTTCCGTACTTACTATTGTTTAGATGAGAAACAACGGTAGACTAGTTTGAGTCCCTCTTTATTTGCCGGGGGTGATCCTTCTTGTTTGTAGCCTTTATCAGAATGTCCTCATCTGGTTGCAATATCATGGTCCTTTGTTTCTTCTCCTCGTTTATCCTCAACTGTACTCATATGGAAATGAGAATTTATATGATAAAAATGGACAAACAATATATAGAAATAAATTTACGTAGAAGAAAATTAATGAACATACAATTTCCTTAGCAATTATCCGAACCCTTTTTGATGTGTAGCTCCCTCCCTTGCCCTTGTTTGACTCCAGGCAAACAAGCGATCTCTGCGGCTTAAATTATTTTTCATTGAGTTTTTGCTCAATCTCCTCTTCATTGAAACCCCGATTGGCCAAGTTCTTCCTTTCCTTTTCCCTTAGATGCTCACTTAGTTTCTCTATGATAGTTCGCTTCCCTTTTCTTCCAGTATGGTAGGTGTAATCCTTTTCATATGCTTGCTCAATTGTAGTATCTCGAATTGCTTAAGAGGATAGGAATTAGGTAATCATCAAATGGTTTTAGAATGATAGTAAAGCAAGTGATAAGAAAGAAAGTTTCGTAGTATTAATTGTTACTTGAAATTCGGGGGTCAGGCGCCTATGCTCCTAAAAATGCCACTCTTCCTCATCCATCCACTTATAATTCTCCCATGATTTTACATTTTATTTATTCTTACCACTATCCACATAATGTATGTACTTGTTTGCCACCTTTGTCTTCCAATTCCGATGATGGTCTCTTCTCTTCTTGAAAATATCATTCCTTAACATTTTAGTTTGACCTTCTGTCAAATTGTTTTCAATTTTGAAGCTTGCCTGCAATGAAACATGTTGATAAGACATTAAAAGCGTACTAATTATTAAACAAATAAACATCACAAGTACTAAAATTTTGAAGAGCTCACTAATACATCCTTTCACACCTCTTCCCTTAGTTCTCCAGTGTTCCTATGATCCAAATTTGATGCATAATTTCCATCCGTAGTCTACACAGTTCAGTTCTTTGTGCAAATCACGTCCTTCTCATTAAACTCAAATGCCACAGAGCTCACGTCTTGACTGCAATGAAACATGTCGATAGAAAGACATTAAAAACATGTTGATTATTAAATAAGTAAACATCACTAGTACTAAATGTTTTGAAGAGCTCACAAATGCACCCTTCCATGCCTCTACATCTTCCGGAACAGTGCAACAATGTTCCTAGGATCTAAATTTTATGCAGCGCCAGAATGCATAATTACCGCATGTAGTCTACGCAGTCCAGTTATTTGTGCAAATCACCTCCTTCTAGTGAAACTCTAATACCACATGGGTGGGATTGCCCTCCTTTGCTAGCATGACAGACTGAAGCATTGCAGTACCACTCTGCTTGCACCAAGTATTGATCTCGAACTTGTAGAATCCCTCACCAGAGTGGCCAGCCTTGGACAAGTCACTGTCCTCTTTATTCAATTTCCTTCCTTTGCGGGTGCTCTTTGCCTCTCCCTTGGGAACTCGAGTGTTGGGCGCTGACCCCCTTGCATCATCTCCGTCAACATCCCCCTCATTCCCAAGTTCATCTTCGGCCGGTTCTTCATTGTCTTCCTTCTAAATTAATCTTCGGGCGCTCCTTTTTCCTCAAACACTATTTGGAATGGAATCTTTTTCTGTGGCGGTTCCTGTTCAGTCACATCTACGTTATCGGCCACAACATCCTCTTTTTTTGTGATTCAGTCCGCTTCCCCTTGGTGGGTAAATTACCCCATTTAGGTGACATCTACAACAATTGAGTAGATAAACCAAATTAATCATAAAACAAGAGACCATTTCCATCACAACATACGCCATTCATACAAAAAAAAGTACGCCATTAATACAACATGAAAAAAAATAAGTATGATGAAACAAGAAGTACACTCACAAAACCATTTCCAACACAAAGTACCCCTTTCATACTACACAAAGTACGCTATTGATACAACACGTAAAACAAAACATATGGCAAGTCAAAGTTCCCTCACAAAGTACGACATTGATATAACACAAATGGCGCCATTGGAACGACTAGTATGATAACAACACCGACATAGTTATGGGACTCAAACAACAACATAAACCAAATGAATCATACCCCAATAAATTTCAAAAAAAATTGTATATCACAAATGAAAATAAATCATAACACAGTTGAACTCATTATGATTAATGATTGGAATTCATTATAGCGTTGTGGCATTTTGTTGTGGCAATAAATCAAAGTTTTTTTGTCGAACATGATATGAGCATAATAGTAGTAGTGATTCCTAACCAAAATTTCACTTTTAAAACTATTGAAAATTAAACCTAGATGACTAACCTTGAAGGATGCAATAAATTTGGCGTGCTTGAATAATTGAAGCCAAAATTTTCACTCACATTGAAAGGGGGTTGAAAGCAATGAAGGGTTGTAGAAAATGATGTCTTCTTGGATCTCTTATAACAAATGAGAGTAAGGGTTGAGGAGTTATGATAAGTTATGTGGATTTATGAGGAATAATGATGGTTAATTTTCATGGATGTTAAGGGATAACTAAATGGGAATGAGAGTTAAGGAAAGAGATCATGGGTTGCAACCTTTCAAGTTCAGTTTTTTTTAAATACCCATTCGGCTTACACTGATAATATCAAATTACCGAGTGTGTATATAAGAATCATGAAGGTTTTGGTAATCGGATTTTGTTTAAGGACCTAACACCTGTAAAAAAATGGTGTGTGAATGGATACAACGCAGCTACTTTAAATCCATTTTATGGAACCCGAGAGCAAAGTTTTTTTTACTACGTAGCTAGCACCGATACACATACCGGTGCAAATGAAATATTACTGGGGTAAATATTAATACGATGCAGCAGCCCAAGACTGCTTCAAATCCTATTTTTTTCTAAAACAATGTCTAACCCGAGAGAAAGTATTAAATTTTTTGAATAAGTACCTAGCATCAATACTCTAACCGGTTCCTTTAGACGAAATAACTGTGTAAATCCTTTCCCGCACTTTCAAAATATGGTATTTAAATATTTTGAGGTATCATGCAAATTTTTTTAAGTAAATAGGGAAGGTACCAATGTAGATAAGCTGGTTAAGCCTGGGTGGAGCAAAATTCCTAAGAAGGCACTAATTATAGAAATGAATGGGTGGTATCATTTTGTGGCATCTAGGATAGACCCCGTAACAGTTAACATGGAAGTCAACAAACATAGGCCCACACACTTTTATGCAGTAAAGAAGAAACTTTGATGGAATCTTGGTCGAAAAAAGTGAACATTTTGAGGGTTGAACGGAATAAGATGGGATCATATAGTTTCTGCAGCATCATCTCATCCTTGTGTTCGATAGCAGGGGTCATTCACCATCCCCACAATGTTTATGGGCAACTATGGGTAATATTTGTGTGGATGCTTTCTACAAACAACCGGATAAAACAATAGTCCCTTCATGTGAATCCACATGTTCAGCGTTGGAGTTCGGTGTACAAAACTTGCTTGATAAATCCAATTATCAGAGATCATGGTGCGGCCACATGGCTAAGGTTTTTAGCTATTAATTTCCAAATGCAGTGACAACCGTTGGAGATTTACTAACCTACCACAAATGCGATGAAAAGGACGTGGATGTTGGCACAAGTACCCGCACAGCAGAAAATGATGAAGTGGAACCATTTTCTTGTTACTATTTGTAAAATAGATGTAACAGTAGGTGAAACTTTGAATTTTTGTGAGAATGTGTTTTATTCTTGCGTTAGACTATTCCAAATAAATCAATTTGATGTTTCATGCTAGGGAATATTAAAATATTTATAATTTGGTGTATTTTTTAGGGGTATACAACGTAATTGGGAAAACATTTTTTTGGGTAAAATTACACTACAAACACACAAATTAACTCTAGAACGTAGTAGCGCTTCTACACATGTCATCACCATAAATGAAACATTCATTATATGAGACATTTGGTTAGAATAACAAAAATTGTATGATTCAGAGCTATAGATGTTGCCCTATTAAATTTTGGGGCCATAGTGCGATTCTTTGAAATATACCAATCAATATTAATTTTTGAAGTCATCCCATACACGCCTTCAGGGTGTAAATGTATGGTCATGATAGTATTGAATTGAATTACATTTTAGTGCTGCCAATTTATATTTTGGCGCTTCTAAGTTTCTTAGAGGGACTGAAGTGCAAAAATTAAAAGGTTTACTGATACATTGAAATTGAAATCCGCTTGAACTGGATGGTACTCCAAACATCCCCGATGTATTTCCAAGTTACACAAGTGAGGAAATGCTCCAGTTCGGGAACCAAAGTAACGTTGTAAGATATTCGAATAACACATTGTAACTTGAAAGAAAACCATTACAAGTTACTCAAAATCATGTACTAGAACTTTTGAAATATTTACTAACGGGACACAAATATTTTACAATTTAGATATAAGGCTAGAATATTTTTTAAAAAAATTTAGAGTTGTTGAAACTGTCATAATTGCATCGCACATTTGGAGGACCTAACTGCAAGAAAAAAAGATAAAAAATTTGTAGAGTTGCATTAACCCTCAAAGTTTGATCCTTCGACTTATACAGTATGGTGTATTATAAAGTCCCATTCGGGTGTGTGGATTAGTGGTCGACAGGGTGAATGTAAATGTTTGGGGTCATAGCGTAACTTCTACATAACATGGAAATACATATTATTTTAATGTTATGGGGGTTGGGCTTTGTCCAGATAAGGTTAAAATAGCTAATTGCATTTAATTATATCATGAAATCATCAATTTATCTTTTTAGAGGTCCAAAAAAATATGGGGGAGGTAATTGCAAAAATCTTAAAATGTAAAATAAGCAACATGTACTAGTGCCTTCTTATGAATTTTCTCCACCCAGGCTTAACCAGTTCATCTACATTGGTACCTTCCCTAGTTACTGTCCTGGTGATCTCCTTCCAAATTGGATCTTATAAAATCAATATGGAGTGGGCAAAAATTTTCCTCATTGTTTGGAACATCGGAAAACCCGAATAAATAATATACAACCTCCAGTGTGAGTGGCTCAAATTTTCCTCTACAGTACACCTCATTGGGTCGGGCCACACCTCAAGTTTGCATAGAACTCACTTACTATACTGAGGTTGAATGCATACAGAGTCTCGCATAATTTTTCCCCACCCAAGAATGTGGATTGTTTCTTCGAATGGTGGAGAAGTCTTTAGTCCTCTCTCTGGGTGATGACGGCATGCTTTGTATGTTTCTTTCATGATCCTTTCCTCCTCGGGCACTACGGTACCATACGGGTACTATTCAAACATTTTATCAAACACCTTACATGAGACCCAAATGAAACATGAATAATCACATATACACTTGAACAAGACATTCCAAACAATTGTTATGAATAGATTAAACAAATTGGAGGTCATTTACCTTTTTTTATCGGCTCCGGTTTTGCTCAATAGTCGGACCTTTATGGGTATTGCTTAAGGGACAGAGTTAGGTTCTTCCTTCGGATGTAAACAATGTGAATTTTTGTTCAAAAAATGGTTTTAATGGCCATAGACATTACTTACACCGGCATTTTTGCCATAGTACCGGTGCATATGACACATTGAAGCAGGTGCTTCGAGCTTCTTTAAATGGGCATTTAATTTTATTGTTTGATCCATGATATAAATTAAATTTTTGGGTTATTTAACATTTATAACCCTGAGTTTAGGTTGAAATGACAATAAAACCCTGCAATCTCAGAAAGTGTCATTTTGATCTTAATTAATTGTTGTGTGTGCCAATTTAACCCTAACATTCTAATAATTTATGCCGATATACCCAAAATCCCTATTCTGGAGTTGACCCTTTCAATTATGGAAATGATAAAATAGTGAAATAACTAAAATACCCTTGACTTGGAAGCGGAAAATTTTATCCCCATAATACCCGTTCCATCACCAGTCACGACCATTGCCAGCCACAACCTCAGCTAGCTTCTCCACCCCCATCTCCCTCATCCACCACATCCGCCACTACCTCCGCCAACCACCATCGCCGCCTGCGCCCACCACCTCATTCCATTTCAAACCGAAAAAACTATATACAGCTAGAATTCTGCAAAAAAAAATTAGTTGATTGATCATTCTTATCCTACCAGCGTACACAAAATTTGATTGATTTTTGGAGTTTGAGATTTGTTCTTCGGTGGTGATTTTGATCCCACTGATCGAGCTTTCCGAAGAAGGAGACGACGACGAAGAAGGAATGAGGTGAAGCATCTCGATGCCGCACCACCGTCGGATAATAGTGACGGAGAAGCATCAACTCCGTCAAAGTATTCGATGAAGAATTAACTTTCCATGGGGAAATTCGATGCCGGTGGCGGCAAAGATGAGGGTTTTAGGAGACCGGATTGAAATATCTCACAAGTGACGAATTGTCCGCCGGAGTTGAGTTCTACCTCATCTTTGTTCGGACCCCAACGCCACTCAGCTAAGCACTGGAAATCTGCCACCTTGACCACCATCAGTTCAAATCGAAAACCCTAGACTCGATTTAAATAAAATCTCTCTGCCCTAGACTTGATTCAAATACCGACGAAGGAGCTTTGTGGCAGTTGAAACGAAGGCCAGCAGCAGCACATCGGCTTCAAAAAATAATGGTTCAGGTACGAGGGAAGGGATAGCAAAGATGAGAGATGTGAATTATTTGAGAAGAAAATATGGGGAAAGGAAAAGAATAAGAAGAAAAGAAGGGGAGAATAAAAGATGATGGATGAGAATAAACTGAAGAAAACAATGGCAAGGCCTCTTTCTCTTCTTCTTTTATTACTTTTTTAAAGTCAAGGGCAAAATCATCTTTTTACATAAATCCGACTATTAATTAGTTGACTGGAAAGTCAAATGATTCAAAGGTTATATTGGCATTTTCTGAGATTGCAGGATTATATTGGCAATTTTATCATAAAGTCAGGGTCATTTCAGCACTTTATTCTAAGTTTTTTGGGCTAAGTACCTATCCCCGGTATTAATACCAGTGTAAATGTGTCACATATCGGTGTATATTTGCTAGTAAAGCAGCTTCCTTAGACTGCTTTAAATGCCCCTTTCATTAAATTTTTGTACCCGAAAGGAAATGTTTTTTTACTAAGTACCTAACACCAGTATGAGTATCGGTGAAAAAGTAAAAAAATGCCGGTGTATATCTTTACTGAAAGCAGCTACTTTAGGCTGCTTTAAAAGGCATTTTCATTACATTTTTGTGACCCGAGTACAATAACCAATTTTTTTTTGGCTAAGTACCTAGCACCGGTACTATTACAGGTGCTTATGTGAAACATATCAGTGTATACATTCTCCAAAATTTTTCGCTTTATGTTTCTTTAAATTCCCTTTTCATTAAATTTTTGGACCCGAGAAGAAAATCACATTTTTATGCTAAGTACCTAGCATCGGTATGAGTATCGGTGCAAATAAAAAAATATCGGTGCCTATGTAAGAAACAGAGCATATCTCCTACTTTTCTACATCAGTATTTGGCTAAAATACTGGTGCCTATGCAAAAAATAGGGTAATTACTTTCCTTTTTTTTCACCAATTTTCCTTTCACCTATGATTAGCGGTCCAAAACAATATGGATCATAATAATAATTTAATAACAAAACTATATAACATAGATCGTGAGGCATTAAACAAAAGTACGCAACATATATTTTTTGGTATTATATAAAACAATAAGAGGAAATATAATTAAAAGGGGATAATTGTCTATAATGTCCCCTTCAACACATTGTCGCCACCCACGATTTCACCGCTCTCATCAACCCACAATTTATCACCATGGGAATGCCGTCCTACTATAGCTCCACCGACATCATCCAAACCAAGAAATACTGATGGAAACTCTAGAATTTAATTGTCATTTGTTGATTAATTTCCTCTTCAAAGTAAAAATTCATCCCATGAAGTACCGCGTGAAACTTCTTATTGGAAGGGTCTTTGATATAAAAACACTTGTCGTGTCTGGGCTACTAAGATGAAATTTTCATCTTCGTATCCTACTTGATTCAAGTCCACTAATATAAAACCCATAGGCTTTTCCAGCACAACACCGGAACCATGTTCCACCGAACAACACTTGAACATAACAACTTTGAACTCTACATAATCCAAATCCCAAATTTCCTCAATCACCCCATAAAACGGTATCACAGAAACAAAATGATGTTTGTCTCTCTTGCTAGCCTTCCCCATGGATTTAGATTCAATATAAACACTACTTTTTTGTGTTGTGCTCTTCTCATATTTTTCCAATGTTGATAACCTAAAGTCATTGATGTCATAACCTTGGTATCTTATAATAATGTAGTTCGGTGTCCTAACAAATGCACTTTGCTTGTTGGGCGTACCGTCCACACTGTATTGCTGGTAAAACTAATTAACAAAACTTGAAAAATGCTCCACTTGTATTTTATTCGATGGCCAGTCTGAATGAATCTTTTCCAACATTGACACATTCTCTTGAACGTATATTGCGGTCTCGTTACTATTCCATAAAACATACAGGTGAACTATCATCAACTAAGCATTCAAGGGTGTATGAAGCATAGCCTTAGACCATGGAGTCCCATTCTTTCTACCCCAGTGTGGTCCACCGGGTACACCAACCGCTCTTTTACCAACCAAGTTTGAAGTAAAGTACTCGATGATCTCCTTACTAACGTGCCTCTGAACAATTGAGGCTTCCACCCGACTGCGATTGTGAACATAACCCTTGAAAATACCCATGTGACGCTCAAAGGGGTACATCCAATGAATCCCAACATGGCCGCATATACGTATTTCCCTGACCAAGTGTATCACGAGGTGGACCATGATGTCAAATAATGATGGGGAAAAGTACATCTCAAAATACATAAAACTACAACAGCTTCCGACTCCAGTTCATCCATCTGTTGCTTGCTTATATTCTTCCTGTTGATCGAATGAAAGAAGAAATACATGCGCATACTTGAAAATATAACTTCCCCTTCCAAACAACTGCGAATCGATACAAGCAAAATTTGTTGCATAAGCATATAACAAACGTACGATTTCGAAGCATTAAGATGCAAATCACCGTTCATAAAGCGGTTAACAATAGAAGAGTAGTCGGATGGTATCTTCATTCCTTGAATGTTCTCACACACCGATCTCCTCTAAGAAATCAAAAAATCATAAGGAGCAGGAGGCAGGTACGTTCACTTCCCTTTAACCTCCGATGCTAGATCCAACCGAATACCAAGCTTCACCAAATCTCTCCTTGCATTTATCCTATCCTTACTCTTCCTGGGAATGTTAAGTAGCATGCAAATTATACTCTGACAAACATTCTTTTCAATATGCATGGCATTCAAACAATGCTAAACCTCCAAATTCTCCCAGTAAGGAAAATCAAAGAAAATCGCCTTTTCTTCCACTGTTCCTCTACCACCTCATCGACCTTAGATAACTTCTTACCAAGTACGACATTCAATATCTTCACCTTGTTGTGAAAGAAAACACCAATAAGATTTTTAGGTGCCCTTCACCTCTCTTTTCCACTAACAAGTGCCACTGTGTTTTCTCACAACTTGTGCTTCAAAGGGATGAATTTTTGGTGACCCAAATAAACAGTCTCCCGACCATTTTCAACTGATGGTAATCGGTCCAATCCTTGCACACAGGACAAGCCTTATGGCCTTTCACTACATAAACCGAAGATTACCATATGCCAAAAAATCATTTATGGTACCAAAAACCATGGCCTTCAAGGTAAACTCCTTTCCACGAAAACCATCAAACACTAAAGCGGCCTTAGACCACAACACTTTCAAATATTATATCAAAGGGGCAAGATAAGTGTCAATGTCATTTCCAGGCTGTTTGGGCCCTAAAATCACCATGGGCATCAACACATATTTCGTCTTCATTCACAAGTATAGGGGGAGATTGTGAATGACAAGTATAACCGATCATGAACTGTGTTTCGAGAACATATTACCAAACTAGTTCATCCCATCAGTACACAAAGTCATCCTCAAATTTCTAGGTTCTTAAGCAAAGTTCAAATATATCTTATCAAAATATTTCCACTGATCTGCATCCACCGGATGCCGAATCATATCATCATCTTTATAACCTCCCCAATCCATGTACCATGTCTAGTTCTTTGCATCTTTAGATTTATTAAACAACCATTTGAGCCTCAGAATAATTGGAAGGTACCACATACATTTGGTGGGGCACCCATTTCCTCACCGACACAATATGCTCTCCACAGACAGCCACATTTCTCCTTTTCTTATAACGGGACACATTACATATGTGGAAAGCAATCTTGTCCTTCAAGTCACCCCTATATAAGACACAATCGTTCAGACAAGCATGTATCTTTTCATACTACATTCCCATGGGACACAAAATTCTCTTAGCCTCATAAATGTTGTTCGGTAAACCATTACCGACCGGAAGTTTCTCATTAAAATACTTAAGAGAATTTCAAGTTAAACACTCAATCAAACATGATATGAATGTGTCTTTCTTCTTGCAATTGAGATACAATGATCTATCCTTCTCACCTAAAACGTAATCCAAAACCTCGGGCCTCCCTCCAAATTCATCAACTACCTCTTACACATGTCATCCAATTTAAATCTCCAGAACACTCCCCCTTACTAATAACTACCACCTTTGGGGGTGATTTCCCCCCATGAAATGTCCACACCACATAATCTTTTGCAAAGCCCCAGCTATACAAATGGAGTGTCAACATGTTCTTATTGTCAGTACGATTTCGAGTTCTACAATCACGATAAGAACATAATATTCGCTTCTCACGACTAAATGCAAGCTCCAAAAACTTATCCACGAAACCAATAAATTCTTCACTCACCTTAGTAACGTTGGCATATACATGATTACGCCTCTCGATGCCACAATACAACTGTACATATGAATAAATGTGCAGCAATCAAAGTTCCACAAAATTTACATTGAAACCATGCAAGATCAATATTGTACCATATATACCATTCAACTCTACAATTAGCACATTCAAAATATGTCCTACAACTACCTCAACCTTGAAAACACATCAAAAACTAATATCAACAATTCTACCCAAATGACCTTAACATGATCAAACTCACAAGATATATATATATATATATATATATATATAAATATGTCTTCAAAACAAAATCAACACTGTCCACCATTAATAGTAATCAACACATTAAAAAATGGTACCTCTTTGGGTCTTCATAGTAGAGCATTCATTGCTTTCATCCACCCAAACAAGCCATTAATGAACTCATCTTCAATAATCCCACATTTTTTACCAGCCAAAAAATGGTAAGTGAGCATTGAATGAACATCTTATACTAGTATTTTAGGTGATATTCCAGTGCAATTGTAAATTTTCAATAAAATGATGAAGAACTTACACTGGTAAGTCTACCGACACCAGTATACTACCTCATATACCGGTGCAATTACATACTTTCAATCAAACAGATCTATACTTACACTGTCTTTTTGTCCTCCAAACATTACAGGTGTTAACACAATTATCCTTTCCGGCTTTTTTAATAAAATA
Source organism: Rubia occidens (assembly GCA_032360425.1). Taxonomy (NCBI): domain Eukaryota; kingdom Viridiplantae; phylum Streptophyta; class Magnoliopsida; order Gentianales; family Rubiaceae; genus Rubia; species Rubia occidens. The sequence goes on along the minus strand of JAUOBV010135577.1, from coordinate 708 downwards.
GGCACCGGTAAAAAAACCCAGTGCCTGAAACATATTTTGACGCTTTTTTCTTAAAATTGGACTTCTACATTGATATTTTATATACCGGTGCTATGTCACCATCAATTAACAATTTTTGGCTATTACAACCACCGGTAAAAAATATAGTGGTGCTCTTGAAATCAATAGCACCGGTTAGATACACCAGTATCTCGAGTACCGGTGCGGTTTCATAATTTTTTCTCATATTTTAAGATCACTCACAGTGGTTTATGCACCGGTATAAGATATACGCATGCCTTTGTCATCTCACGCACTGAAGTTTTTACAATCACATATCTTACCGGTGGAATTGTTGTAACTTACATCGTTCTTCCATCCTCAGAATTTTTTACCGATGCCTATGTACTTGTTTTCAAGTAGTGTGATGAGGTGAGATTGATTGTGAAGAGATCTTTTACATGTGTTGGTAAAGTAGATGGTGGTTGAGAAGACGATGGTGGTCGAGGCTATGGCGGAAGCAATGGTTCAGAAGGTAGCAGAGGGGAGGGTAGTATAGACTTTTTCCCTCTTCAAAAAAATATCAATCATTTCTCTCTGGATAAATGACGGGGACAGAGGGAGTTGTATTTCTTCCCCTTTTTTAAACTGCTGTATTATGCTCTTGGTAGTTCATCTTTCAGAATATCAGTGTGATTTGTCTTCATCCAATCCAATCCAGCTCATTCC
>JAUOBV010135474.1:0-12657 GCA_032360425.1 Rubia occidens | reverse complement strand
GTTGAAGAGTTTCTTCCTCAAACAATTTTGAGAATGCTTTAAAATTTAGAATTTTCCCTTGACTTTCTATTTGAAAACAAGATTGTGGAGGATTTTCTGCTTTTAATATTTTCCATCAGATAGCTTATAGCTTCTTTCAATTGTGGAAATATAAGATTCCATATAGTGGGTTAGAAACCATGGAACAAAATGGATAATGCTATTATGCTTAGCAGTGAATTGATAAAATTATGTTTGAATCAGAAAAGCTATCAAAAACCCATTTTGTAAATGGATCCCATTTTTCTGAGAAGAATTCTTGTTTAATGACCTGTCTTGCAATAGATCATTTTTAAAAATTAATTTTTTGTACAATCATGTTGAAAAATTGATTTCAGATTCAGTTGTATCTGTATCTTTCATACTATAAATTCCTTTTAAATTTTTTTTTACCAGATTATCAATATGATATAAATCTTCCTCTTCCTCACCTTTTTCATTTTCCGATGTGAAAAGATGGCTAGATTCTCAACATATGGGGACATGAAAGATCTATTGGATGAAGTTTTATTTATCCTAGAGTTTGTAGAATATGATCTTCTACCTTATAATAAAAATTTTATTCATTTGTATATGAACTATTCCTTCTGATGTTTGTAAAATATGACTTACGCCTGCAGTTATTTAGGGTAGTTGGATCCATGTTTTTTCTATTTTCCAATCTTCTGGAGTTGGAATTTCATCCCACTAAATAGTTCTTCTAGTAGTAAAATGAGATTTATTAAAGTTTGTTTCTATTATTTAGTTTCATTCATATTTGTATCCTTTATTTTATAATTCGGATTTAATGTAAATAAAGGTTTAAAGTAAATACGATAACATAAGCATATTAACTCATATCCTTCAACATATTTATAACCATTAGTTTTAACATGCAAAGTTAAACTGTCAAGTATATTTGCATCATTTAATCATAAATTTAAATCTGGAAATACATTAAATATATTGGTCCATGTGTCAAACTGGACTGTATTATGCCCAAAATTGAATTATTCCAATTTTGATTTCTGCCATCTCTTAAACCTGCTTTAATGCTTTCTGGTAATTCCTTTAGAGTCAATGGGTTGAAGGCAATTTGAACTAAACCTAGATGAAAAAACTTATAAAGTTGTCTATACCTATTTATATCATTTTCATTTAGTAATTTTATAACCGATTCATCATTTTCTAAAGTTATAGATTCTTCAGTAGTTTTAACTCTTTGTTTTAATCCTATTTTTCAAAAGTTCCTAACTGATATATTAATCTAGTTCTTACTTTAGGAATAGTCCATTTATTTAAAGCTTCTATGTTTTCTGGTATTTATTTAAAGCTTCTTCGTGGATGACCCCGATTTACCACTATCTACTTAATTGTAGTTAGGAAGAATTTAGGGCTCATAAATTATATTTTTGAGAGGTAAGGCGACGACCTCCCAGGACCCATTCTAGCATAATACAAGAGAAGCGGTAATGGAAAATTACACACTTGGGCACAAAGATCACTTAGCAATAAATATTCATCGTAAACACCAACATAGAGAAATTAATGTCATCTCAACTCAAGGATAATAATCATCCCCCACACTTAGTTCAATCTAACATCATGCATAAAACCCACATGCTTAAGATCCCTCCATATAAAACAATCATGCCAATGAAAGCAAGTAAATACAAAGTTCAAAGAGTTACTCGAATTTGGAGGCTAGGAGATGAAAATCACATGAGAAATAGCAAATAGTGCTCTCTCTTGAGAGAAACACCCAAATTCAAATTTCTACTATTGTGAAATGAGGGTGGCTATTTTTGAAGTAAATGGAGTGATTTAAGTGATCTATACTAATGGGAGAATGTACTCTGAATTCAGATTCAGAGAATCAATGATGTTACACAAGTGGGTTGTTTCAGAGAGAGACATAAAGAAGGTAGTAATGGTTTGGGAAAAAAATAGAAAATTTTGGAGTAAAAGATTAATGAATTCATGTTCATAGATGGTGTTAATGTTTTATGTAGTACCATAGGCATTAACTACTCTGGGAAATAAGAAAGCTACGAAATTGATGGGACAAAAATGCTTGTTTTAGCAAAGTTTCATTTTTACCCGACTGCAGTACTTTCTGGCTGGCACGACCGTGCCATGTGAAGGCCTCGTGCCAGTTCTTCTTACATGAGCCTTACACGGCTCATGCTCACCCGCACCTTCATTTTTTTAACACTTTACACCAAATCGTATTTTCCCAAACCAAAACAAGTAGACTTGATCTTAGACTCAATAAAAACTAAAATTCTCAACAAAATTCATTGCCACATAAACAAACACATGAAAGCAGTTAACTATTGAAAACACCAAAACAAAGAAAAACACCGTATATTTATTGTTGTTCTCACAACTTATTTTCTTCATGCATTCAATTTAGAACAAACCTACCATTAGGTCTCCTGAGTTGCTATCTGTGACTTCACCCGTGATGACATCTTTGTGGAGAGGTCTCCACAAAGCGTGATTCTTACCTTCGCGCTCCCTGTCAACAATCGAGAGTTCATGTTCATTCTTAGATAATGCTGACTCCTTATCCTTTTCCTTGGGTTTAGGAGGTGGTCTAGGAAGTTTTAATTCCTTTCCACTCTCCACCAACTGCTGCATGTTAGTGTCTATGGAAAAACAATCCACAATAGAATGATTATCACTGAAATCACAGAAAGGCATAAGTGTCATCAACAGTCTCGTCAGAATCAAAGCTCAAAGCACGCTTTCCCTCATCAATCATATCAAGACTCTCATCATCATCACTCATGCAAGATTAATCAAATTGGTCAAATCCATCACATATGTTTATACCTTTGCAAGGAAGAGAAGAAGTGGAGGATTCAGGCTTAGATTTATGAATGTCAAACCCGACCTTATAATTGTCATCCTCTAGGTTTAATGTTCCCAAATGGACATCTATTTTAGTCCTTGATGTTTTCAAAAATGGTTGCCCCAATAGAATTGGGGTTTCACCTCTATTGTGCATCACATCAAGGACATAAAAGTATGCCGAAAACACAAGATTACCCACTCTAACCGAAACATCCTTAACTATCCCCCTAGGGCTTTCTTGGAAATGATCGACTAGTTGGAATTTCACCCTAGTGTCCATAATCTCACCTATATCAAGAGTCTCAAATAGGCTATAGGGGATAGCATCAATCGAAGCCTATTTGAGACCTCCTCCTTATAGGTTTAGTCCTCCTCGTAGTGCAAGCATTTTTCAAAAATTTAGCATGCAATGGAAATTGTTCAATTGCGTTTAAAAGTGGAATACTAACCTCAACCTTTTTGAAGACTTGGCGATTTGATCTTTGTTGGATGCCACCTTTGGACTTTCCCTTAGAGTACTCGGGAACGGGGGCAAAAGGTTGACCTTCGCCTCAGTGGTAGGGAGCTTTTGTGTGGGCTCCTCCTCAATAACTACTTCTTTCTCTTGAAAAGAAGCCTTGTTGTTTTCCACAAACTTGTCATCTTCTTACACAACCTCCTTCTCGGCTTCTCGCACCTCCTTCTCACTTCTTAATTTAAGCGCACTCATATTTCAGGGATTTATTTTGGGTTGGGGCGGTAGCTTTCCTGAGTCTCTTTCCTCGAGCTAGCTCACTAAGGTGGGGAGTTGGAAAACTTGGATCTCAAGATTTTTCATGCTTGAGAAAGATCTTGTGCTTAGCTCTTTAATTTCTCTTCGAGTGCACTTCATGAACATGTCACTTTTCTTGGTCAATTGCACAATCACCTCTAAGATCTCCTCCCGATCCAACTTATAAATTAGAGCATTGTTGTTGAAAGGCCCTTCTTCCCTATGGTAGGGCTGGTATGGATTTCTCCCTCGATTGTACCCTTGGTTGTCATCGCGCCATTGAAAATTTGGGTGATCGCGATATTGGGGTCGAACGAGTTTGCATAAGGGTCTTGGTGTGGGAGATCGTTGTCGTACATCTCAAACATACTATTTTTAACCCCATTTTGCGTACTAACAACAACTAAGTAGATAGTGTCAAGTCGGGGTCGTCCATAGAGACAAGGGATATTTCCAAGTGTTTGCTCATATAGTGGTAAATACTAGGCTAGATATAGATATATGCATACATATAAAAGCACATAAAGAGGGGGGGTTTTTGTTTAGTTTTTCCTAAGTTAAGAATTTAAATACAAGTTAAGCTAACAAAGCATAAAAGCACTAAAACAAGATTACGTACGAATTACGGAGTCTTGGGCGCAATTGACTTATACTTCCCAACCTTCTATCCATCATTGAATATATAACCTATTCAACACGTTTACTACTTGTTGTGAAGATAAATATTACATCCTTCTTTGATAGTAGTTTACAAGAGTGAATTCGACATCTCTAGCTAAACCTCACTAATGACCTCTTTAGTCGTTCAACGCCTAAAGGTATCTCATTAATGACATTAAGTTTAAAGAACCAACAAGCTTGGTAACCCTTATAAACACTACACCGTGTCTAAGCAATGAACCAATTCAAGCATTTATACAAGATTAGTCAAGAACGTTCAACGCTCATTAACCTCTCTCGTTTGCTACACAAATAAACATGACAAAGAATTCAACATTATCACATTTACCTAGCGCTCATCAAATCACCAACAACCTTAGAAACTTTAAATCATGCTTTTGGATTTCATATCAAAGAAGGGAGAATTAGATACTTTCTCCAAGCCCTAACACATAATCATACAAGCAATTCATATACTCAAACTTCCAATATCATAAATGAATTCAAAAACCAATTTCAAGACAATAAAGGCACAATAGCAAAGCATTAAATATATTATAAATAGATCTCAAGACATGGGCTTGGAAGCCTAATAAATTTCTCCCAAGGTTATGTTTTACTACTAGAGTTCATACTAATTAACAAAACAAAATCAAACATGAATTCAAGAAGAAACCAAGGTGGAAAATGGAAGAAAACCTAAGGTTACAATTTAGAATCGAGAGGAAAGAGATGATGGAAGAAAGAGAAACGTGATAAGTATTTATAATACAAAAATCCCAAAAAGTAAGTCTGGGCAGACGACCATCGTGACTCGCGACATAGGCATCGCGACTCGCGATAGCCAGAGTATTTTGCCCTCAAGTAACTTCTTCTCTTTGGTTTTCATGTAGTTGTCTCCTTTTCCTTTCTTCGGGTGTTCAAAAGTCTTCATATTTTTCAAAATGGAGTCTTCAAATCTTCAACAATTACCTTGTCTCACGGAATCCTTATTACAAGTGGCAAAAGCGATAAAGTCGCTCGTAAATCTAGTAATAGAATTTCAAGGTAAAATAGAGTATCCAAAGCACAAAAGCCTACCAAAATGAGCATAAAATATCCCTAAAATACTGGTTTAATATGAACACATCATGCATGGTACATACATGTGCCACGAACAAGGAAAACTACACTATTTAATGGGAAAAGTAAGTAATCGGAGAAGGAGGAGGATATTTAGAGTAGGGTATCCACGAGAGCCAACTTTTATAGTTGAAGAGACCGTAGTTATGGCGGAGGAAAATATCACTCTTAGGGAGTTGATGACCTCTAACTTGGAGAATCAACCCCTATGTATTATCTTCCCACCTTTTTCACCGAATGTGACTTGTAAGCTCAAAAGCGGCATGATCCAATGTTTTCCAACATTCCATGGAATGGCTGGTGAAGACCCAAATAACCACTTTTCGTAGTTTCACCTAGTGTAGAGGAAGTCACTGGGAGTTTTGGAAAAAGACTAAAATTTGAGATACTTTCCTTTCTCAATGCGAGATGCGGCCAAGGATTGGCTGTTTTATATTCTACCCTGGTGTATCACTTCATGGATAGATATGAAGAGGAGGTTCCTTGAAAAGTACTTTTCGGCTTCCAAGTCTGTAGTTCTGAAGAAGCAGCTTTCCAACATATTCCAAATGGCGAACGAATCCCTTTATGAGTATTGTGAGAGGTTTAAGAGGTTTTTTTATGAGTTGTCCTTACCATCCATTCAAATAAGGAGACTTGTTGTATTAATTCTTCAAAGTGCTTTGAGACAAGGACATGAGGATGGTTAATGTTGCATGGAATGGTTCCATATCCAACAAGATTCTGAGAGAAGTAATGGCCTTGTTCGAAGAAATGGCCAATGAGACAAGGCAATTTAGCACTAGATCTCGAGTGAAGACATTGGATGAGCTGGCTCAATCTCATAAATTGGAATAGCAAGTTCAAACACTTCCCTCGATGATGAAGGAATTTATGAAAGGGAGAATTCACCAAGTCAAGGTTTGTGGCATATGTAGTCTTCATCATCATACCCACACTTATCCACAAATGGTGGAAGATTTTGAAGAGGTGAAAGCGTTGGACTTCAATGGTGGAAATAGGTGGTAGGTCATCGTCGTACCTCTCAAAGACACAATTTATAAGCCCAAATGCTTACTGAATACAACTAAGTAGATAGTTTGGAAAGTCGAGGTCGTCCACAGAGAATAGGGATATTTCTAAGTTTTTACACATACAAGGGTGAATATAAGCCTAGATATATATATATATATACATAGATACAAAAGAAAGTAAAAATGGAGGGGTAGTTGGTTTCCCAAGTTATGAAAGCAAAATAACACAAATAGCAAAGTTAAGTAACTATGCTAATCATGCAACAACCTACTAAAAAGAGTAAAAATTACAAAGAAACAGCCTTGGGGGCAATGGATTTCCACTTCAAAACCTCTTATAGATCATAGAACCATTCACTAATCCTATCACATTCGTTACCTATGGAACACAAAGATCAACATTCATTTCTTCTTAGTTAGTAATTCAAAAAGACATTCAACGACCATTTGCAAACCTCATTGATAAGAACTTTAGACAAACAATGCCTAAAGGTATTTCAACAATGACGTTATACACGAAGAACCATATATTTGATAACAACTACAAGCATTCTACTAAATTCCTATCCATTTAACCAAACAAAGTATTTATTAGACTAAACCTAGAACAAACAACATTCAAGATTCAATACGGGTGAACCGTTGATCCATTTTGAGAGTTCTTGTAGTCAATTTTATAGTGCTCGAGAAGACAAATCCAATGGTACTACTCTCAGAGGTTAGTTCTTCTCAGAATTTTCCCATAACTTGGTTCAAACTTCCGGATCACAATTCCTCCGCTTCTTTGTCTTCCTTCTCCGACCCTTTATCTTCTACCACGTTTTGACTCGTGGCCTTCAATCTTTTACCATCCTTATGAATGGTAGAATATTATTAGCATCCTTGTTAAGGAAAATTCTTAGCATCCTCCTGTTGACTAAGAATTTTAACCATGCTCAGCTGTTGGCATTGAATAAAGTTGTTCTATTCAGCACAAAACTCTTTCAAATCACGGACAGGATCCTTAGTATCCTTTAAAGTCTTCCTCCATTTAACTTCAAGATCATGGATACCAAGTAATATATACTTTAGGCGAATACCCAAACATGCTGCCCATTTATAAACACATGGAGGAAGATGAAGCAAACGTATATACACAAAAAAAATCAAGATCAACTAAGCTACGAACTAAATCCTTGTCTAAAGAATCAATATTATAGACCTCAAGTACAAACTCGCCACAGGAGCAGCTTGCAGAATGAGATAGAGAGGATGAAGAATAAGGAAATTTCCATCCAAGGCATAATGGAATGGATTTTAGATTGTAAAAGTGATTAACTTAAATAAGCTCAAAATATTCCTTGGACAAGGACTTACTAGCTTCACCCAACTCAATAGGACAAAATGAAGGAGAGGACATATACCCAGAATGATCATAAAAATGAACATTAGATCCCAAATAGTCGAGATGTTTCAAAAAATTATGATCAACCAATATATCAAAGCCCTACATATGAATAAATATGATGAGAACTTGCAAAATTATAAGCACCATCCAAAGTTAATACCCATAATAATATAAACAGTAAAAGCATACATTAAAATATCCTTATCAATTACAAATAAAAATTAATAGTACAAATATCCACTAATTTTAGAAGGAGAAACGGGCAGAGTCTGGACAAGGGCAGTAGAATTCTCCTTGTTCACATCCTGAGCAGAGTCCTCAGTGCTTGCATTAGCTTCGGCATTCGCTTTGGCATCAGAATCAACACAAGGCTCAGAAGGCTGGGAACCCAAAGGAATATCTTCAAAATAATAAACCTTACACTTCTTTAGTTCAACTATATAAGGTAGAAAAGGCAGACTGGTGAGGTGAGATAGAAATGCATAGAGGTGACCGCCATCAGAAATGCTATGGATGATCCTTTGTTAAGAATAGCCTTATGCTACTCCAGCAACTTCTCTGACTTAGCCAGTTAGGGAAAATTACAGGCCTTCAAAGTGGGGTTCAATCTTCGCAGCTCGGCCATAGTATTGACGTACCTAACGTTGTAAGCGGAAATAGAAACCTTTTCAAATAAAGTATAAAAAGACTTCATCTTCACTAGCCGATCAAAACCTAAGGGTACCCAGGCGAAGTAAGACCATTAGAATGAATCTCCTCCAACTTGGTACGCAACCTATTAGCTTCCCTCTCAGCAGCAAGCTCTTCAGCATCCTTAACAGAGGCATTCAAGGAAGTGAACTTTGCTTCAACTACTTGCTATTTTTCCAAGAGTAAACCATCTCTTTCAGCAAACTTGGCAACTCGTTGGATGATGAGTTTTAGACTCTTACCAACCTAATTTTGAAAAGTATGAAAATAAGTATGGTGGTTAGATATCATAATAAGGAAATACAAAATTAAAGCACCTTGAAAACCATACCACAACCATTGTCTCATGGAGAGACAGTTTGGATAGGGTAGCAGGAATAGTTCCTTCCACCATTAAGTCGTGGCTTCATGGTGGGAGCTCGGAGTGGGAATGGCTAATGCGCCCTTTTATTTAAAGAGGCTCCAAAGTGTTGGAAGATCCACCTGTTCTCTCCTTGTTCTTCCTATAACAAGAAGTGTCATGAGTATTGCATTTAGCGACCTCCCTACTTTCTTTAGCGATAGCCCCAGAAGATCGTAGCTGGGAGCCAACTTTGGTCACATTGTCTGAATGGACAATAATTGAAGTGTTTTCATTTCTTTGAATAGCCATATCTTCGGGTTGTTCATCTTCATCATCAAAGAAAAAAGTTCTCTCAACGAGACACTTGGTTGAATCCATATCTGCAGTTTAGTATACAAAGAAAGTCAGAAGAGCATAAAGAGACAAAAAGACAATGAGAACAATAGGAGAGAAAAAAATAGGATAATGAAAAATAAATAAAATAGTGACAAGCAAACACCTTCGGTCATAGTATTAGCATTGTGAAGAAACATCGAATGTTTATTGGATGTTAATACAACCTCGGATTCAACATTAAGGGAAACCCCAGCCTTAGGAAATTTTGATTTAGGAACATTTTGGTTCCAAAATGTTAAATATTGTTGATTGCCATTACCATGCTTTAGAAAGAAAAACTTTTTACGCCACACATAACATTTATTAGGGAATCCACCAACGAACTCGACAGTTGGAATGATTGGGTAAAGGGTGAATTCGTCAGATGAAATTTTCACCTTGCAAAGCTGATAAAGACAACAGAATAGGTCAATGGAAAGGGAACTTGAGCCTCTTCGTACACACGACAGAAGATAAAAAAAAAATTGAAACAGCTTCAAGGTGAAGCTGAGATAATAAGATCTGATAATGTGAGAGTAAGTTTAGAACATGCAGAGGTAAGGGAAAAAGATTCCAAACTAAAGAAATCTATGTAGAAGGAGGGGTGCAAGCTCTTTTCGAAGGCTCAGGGGCCCTAAGTTCATACGAAGATTTTAAAAAAATGATAACTATCATTAAGATTTTCAAAGTAGTAATTAGAAAGAATACTACTAATGGCAGAAAATAGGTGGGATGGTCGGAATTCTCCCCGGAATCGGTCAACAAGAACATCTTTTACTGAAGGATCGACAATATTAGAGGTAGATATTGAAGCAGTGACAACTCCTAAGATCCAGATGAAATATATCAATCAGAGGTTACAGAAGGCAAGAAGGGTATATTCAGGCAAAAATTGAAGGAAAAACACAGAGCATACGCAAAAGAAAAGAAGAGAAGAAAACCAATGGAAAATCCCTACAATAAGTTTAAAAAAGAAAGTTACTATATAGAGACGATACACAAACACACAAGTAAGTATCGCCCTACAGAGAAGGAAGATCGGGAAAAGGAAAACTTATGGTTTGATAAAGAGCTAAGAAGAAATAGAGCAATAAAAGATAGAAGAAGAAGATGAAGAATACAAATGGGTTACAAAAAATAATTTATGAAACTAAAAGGGTAAGAGAAGTCAAATCGGACAAGAAAAGTAATAATTAATGTCTGTAAAAAATAGCTTACCTTTTTAGGCATACGATAAGCCGACAGAATATAGGTACACGCAGTACACTAAATACTGACAGAGTTAAATCACCGAAATCGAAGAATTTATAAAGGGAAAGACACAATGATATGAGATTAAATATCAGAAAAATACAGTGATTAAGGAAGAGGAAATCTTGTTTCAAGGAGATCTAATCTCAAACGGCTAAGTTAGTTACAAGTATAGCAGATAAGGAGAAAAAGTTAAATTTTAAATTCAAACATTAAAATAAAGCTTACATGAAACCTAATTGGCCCGGGTCTACACATATAGTAGTAGTGAAATGGGCCGCACTTGGCGAGGGGGGTACTTTGTGCCATGGCCCATGTCGTCCATGCTGATGTAGGATGTCGAGCTTGGCATAAACTATGCTAGTCATGCGGGCGCAGGCAAAAGGCTTTGGAACGGGCCTTTCTGCTTCATGCCCGCACTTATTGTGTAATTCAGCGTGGGCTGTCGGCCGGGTCTTGTTTTTGCTCCTTCTGATCATCGCCACGCATCGTTTGGATTGCTCTATTGGCTGGATGCTCCTTTTTCCAAGTAACTCTGTGTGACCTATGTCATTCTTCATATCCCTTGGGCTGGTCTTGGCTTTTGTGCCTTGAAATGGCATGGGCCATGTAAAGGCAACGTCTTTCTCCCATACTTAGCGAATTTTTGAGTGGATAATGACTTGGAGTTGTACGGCCTACCGAAATGGGGTACCTCCTATGCAGTACTATTATACAGTCTATGATGTCTTGTGTAGACCAAGCTAGCCTCTGGTTCATGCCAAGTTAGTGAGGTCCGTGTCGGCCGCTACTGGTTCGGTTTCTAATCTTCTTTCCTCCGCTACGGATGACCGTTGGTCCTATTAGAGAGTTCTTGTAGTTGAATTTATAAGTCTTAATATGAAGAATCCAATGGTGCAATCATAAAGTGCTGATTCTTCTTGGATATTTCCTCGAACTCCATGCAACGGACAGCAATTCTTCTGCTTTGGACTTGGTCTTTGTGAATTATGAACCGGACTTTCTTAGTCCTAATTCCATCTACTACCACTAGTTAAAGTTTGTGGCTTTCAAATATACTACCACCATTGCTAGTGGCCTTCAAATTTACTACCATGACTTAAGGTTCGTGGCTTTTTACCAAAGATAATAAAAAGGAAGCCACCTAATGATTTGATTAAATGGGAAGATCTAGTCGCCCATGAATACAAACTATCAAGTAGTTCTAATTAAATCTGTAAAACTCGGGATTTAGACAAGGAAACCAATAATGGGGGTCCAAACCCTTTGTCGTGCAAAACTAACTAAAACTAGCGACCAAACAAAATATGATAATAAATGTGTTAAATTCATCGGCTAACGCATGTTATTTGGTGAACATCAATACTTCCACACTTAAACCTTTATTCGTCCTCAAGTAAAAAAATACGAAAAGATCTAAGCGAAATGGAGCATGCAAGAGAAGTTAGCCAATGCATTCAACTTATTCCCAAGCTACCCTAGGTCCCCCAAAGAAGTAAGAATCTCACAACTCTCACACTCCCTGAATTTGCTAAAGTAACTTAACCATCCCAAAATATTGTGAAGAAAAAAAGTAAGACTGAAAGATGAGTGTTGAACTAGCTTACTAATCCGAAGAAACTGCCAAAGAAAATCCACGAGATGGTGATGAAGAAACCGCCAAAGATAACCAAAAGATGTTGAAGTTCCTTTTCAAAATTTCTCTCATTTTTCCTAGAAGCCCTTTCAAGTTTTCATCCTAGCATTTACATAGGTTGAGTTCACCATGTCACCTCTTTCCACAAAATGTCCCAAAGTTGGCCTTCTTACTGTAAAAGATAGTGGAAAAGTAAAATTACACCACCAAATTTTTCATCCCAAAACATTCCCCAACAAAGTGATAACACCACCAAAGATTCTACCAACTTCCCAAAACCAAATGAAAAGAACAAACTAAAGCAACACCAAAAAAACAAAAGAATCCCAAGATGAAAACTCCTAAGTGTTTCACTACTTCCCCACACACTTGAACATTGCATAGTCCTCAATGCAATGAATCAATAAAAATCATAAGTGGGGAATAGAAATGTAGTGAAGCTCACTCATGTCACCACGAAGGGTCCCTCCTCAAGTGCCGAGTTTCTTACCTCCTTTTTCTCTCCTCTTGATGCATCTCGTGCCTCTCAACAGGAATGACATCTTTGAATCC
>JAUOBV010135370.1:0-12657 GCA_032360425.1 Rubia occidens | reverse complement strand
TTGTGTTCTTGAATCTTCTCTTACTTTAGGGCGAGTAAGGTTCAAGTGTGGGGCGGTTTTATGTGTCCATATTATACGGTGATTTTGGGATCTTTTGTACTCATTTTATATGCTTTTGTGCTCATTTTTGTATGCTTTTGTGCTTTAGATACTCCATTTTTCCTTGAAATTATCTTAGGAGAATTATTGGCAAATTTTATGCTCTTATCACTTTTCTAAGGAATTTTGTGAGACAAGGTAATAGTTCACAGATTTGAAGACCATGAAGACTAAGTTTGAAGACAATACATACTTGAAGACGTGAAGAAGAGATGGATACACTTAGACAAGAAGAAGTACACATTGAAGAGTAGCTTACTCTATTTATCGCGAGTCGCGATGCCTGTGTCATAAGTCGCGACAGGTCGCTGCCCAGATCTACCTTTTGACTTTTTTCTACAAATACCATATTATCTTCTCCTTCACACAATTTTTTCGCCTTGTTCTGCAGCTTTAAAACCCCTAGTTTTCTACCATTTTCATCTTTGTTTCATCTTGATTTTAGGTTTAAATTGCTATTGATGTTTAGCATGAATTCTAGTAGCTAAATTTAGACTTGGGAGCAATTGATTAAGGCTTCCAAGCCCATCTCTTGAGAACTATATATGAGCTATTTAATATATTTTTATTGTGCATTTATTGTATTTTCAATTTGGTTGTTGAATGCATTAATGATGTTGAAATTTTGAGTGTATGAAATGCTTGTATGATTGCTTGTTAGGTTAGGAAAAAGTAGATAATTTCCCTCTCTTTTGATATGAAATCCAAGATCATGAATTAGAGGTTCTAATATGGTTGATGATTTGATAAATGCTAGATGAATGTGATAATGTCGAACTCTTTTTCATGTTTGTTATGTGTAGCAAATAGAAGAAGTTTATGAACGTTGAACGTTTTAAACTAATCTTGTGTAAATTAATGAATTGGTTCAATGCTTAGACACGGTGTAGTGTTTATAAGTGTTACAAAGTTTGTTGATTCTTCGTACTTAATGTCATCAATGAGATACTTTTAAGCGTTGATTGACTGAAGGAGTCACTAGTGAGGTTTTAGCTGGAGATGTTGAATTCACTCTTGTGAACTACTATCAAAGAAGGATATGAGATTTATCTTCACATCAAGTAGTTACAGTGTTGAATAGGTTGTTTGTTCAAGGATAGATAAGATGTTTGGAAGTGGAAATCAATTGCGCCCAAGGTCCCGTAACTTGTGTTTAATCTCTTCTTAGTAGTTTGTTTTTATATCTAGTAGATTTACATTGCTTTCTAGTTAACTTGTCTTTGAATCTGTAACTTAGAAAAACCAACCAAAAATCCCCTTCTTTACATGCTTTCTTATATATATATAATTATATGTATATATATGTATATGTATATCTAGTGTAGCATCCATCCTTATATGTGTAATGCCTTAGGAAAATCCCTCTTTTTCATGGAGGACATCATTTTGTCATTATCTACTTAGTTGTAGTATGGAAGCAATTATGGCTTATAAATTGTATTTTTGAGAGGTACGGTGACGACCTCCCAATCAATCCAAAAAAGATTAAGTTTGTACAGGCAAAGTTTACTAACTTTGATCGAAAAAAAGATTTAGTTTTGACATGTGATCGAAGGAGTGCTTTTCTTATAGCAGTAGCTCTATGGCTATTCTAAGAGTTATATATAACCTTCACTCTAGTTCTTGAATACATGTTTCCATAACTGCTGTTTGCTTGGCTTGTGGTAATTAGCCAATATGCTGTCCTAAAATTTGTTCCATATGTTTTGCAAACGATCCAAAGAAGGCTGAACACTTGCTAGCACTCGAGGGAGCCAGGGACATACTCCAGCTCTTCAAAGCTGATTTACTAGAACAAGGTTCCTTTGATGTTGAAGTAGAAGGTTCGATGGTGTATTTCACACCGCCTCCCTTCTATCAAAATGTTATGGATCCTCAGGTCTATCTTATATTTCCATTTTTTCTTACTGATTTGGCTGTTGAAAATATGACTCATTTTTCTTTTGACTCCAGCTAGATGTTCACGAAGACTAATTTTAGCTTGCCTCAATTGAATATGGTGCTTGAACATATATTTGATACATATTGAGCTCTGTTATTTCTTGTTTTCTTAATTTCTATTATATTTGAATACGTGCTTGCTTGTATTAGTTTACTCTTATAAAAGGATGTGGAAAAGTAGATGACAAAGCATAAATTTGAATATGGGGGTGATGAGTATGAGGGGTAATGAAATTTCTACAACGTACATTGCTAGTTGCTATCAGAATGAAGCAAAAGTTGTAACTGTAGCACTAGTACTCTTCCTTTACTTGAGATTATAGACATGCATTTAATAGTTTGTCTGCTAGACTGTAAACTCGGAGCAGAGAAAGCCAGTTCTATTACTTTAAATATATTTTTGCAAGAAGGTAAATGTATTCTAATTCTGTTGGTAGGGGTACTGCTGGACAATAACATTTCATGGTCTTATGCCTAGCTAAAAAGGATAAAGAGGATTTCTTGTTCAAGACATACGCATCCAATGAAATTGCAATCTTGGAATGCTGAGATTATTACGAAATCTTGGTTTTGGCTGACTTTGATATTTGTTCAAGTTTATGTGAATTGGAATGAACATTATTAGATTACAATAGTTGTGATGATTTTGATTTAGTTTCTTGGTAGTATAAATTTATGTTTACTAATCTTGAATTTCTAAAATTTTGGTTTTAGTCATGATTAAGATGAACTAACGAAGGCGGAACCGTAATCCATTTCGCTTTTGGTAGTTTTTTTTAAATTGGGAAAATGAGTCATCTGACATTGGTAGGACTTTAGATGCGGTTTCCAGTGACCTGATATCGGTTGCTGCATTTTTGTCGATTTTGGGCGAACTTTTAACTTCGGTTATTTCAACCGTTCGGCTATTTTGTTTTGGTTGAGAACCGAAGTTAAAAATCAGTCATGTAGTAGTGCTCCTTACCCTGTATTATGGGTCACAATTCTTGAACCTTGGTTAATGTATTGTGTTACACAAGGTTACCTCTTTTGGAGCACATCCTTGATGTGCACATTATTGAGACTTTAGCATCTCCGGGGAGAGTGAGAGTTGTGATATCCTTAAAATATTTGGGGGAACTAGGGTAGCTTAGGAATAAAGTTGAATGTATTGGTTAACTTATCTTTGCATGCTACATTCCTCTTGGATCTTTTCTCATTTTTGTTCACTCGAGAACGAGTAAAGGTTTAAGTGTAAAGGGATTGATGTGCACCTTATTGCATGCGTTAACCAACGCATTAGATATGTTTGTTATCGTGTTTTGTTTAATTAATTTCTAGTTTTAGTTAGGTTTACATTGCAAAGGGTTTACAGGACCGTTGGTATTTTTAAATCTAAATCCCCAGTTTTCTAGACTTAATTGGATCTAATGCACAGTTTGTTCTCATGAGAAACTAGATCTTCTTTTGTGAGCTTACTAGTAGGTTTTTGGTGAGAACTTCAGCATGATCTTGCAGAAGGCCATCCATAAGGGTGGTCGAAGATATTTGAAGGCCATTCACAAGGATGATAGTAGATATTTGAAGGCCATTTGCAAGGATGGTAGTAGATATTTAAAAAATGTTTGCAAGGATGGTAGTAGACAAAAGACCACAAACCAAAGTGTGGTAGTAGATGGAATTGAGCAAGAAAAAGGTAGAGTCAGAGTTCCACATTCCAAAACTAGAACGACGACATCAACCAGCACGACAGTCAGCTCGAACCGGCTAACACGGCCGTGCCAGCACATAGCTATGACAGAGGCACCAAGCATGGACCGTGCCCTCTAGCACGGTCGTGCCACAGCCTCCTGACATGGACTGTCTGATTGGAACTGGCCCGTGTCACCCCAATCTTTTGTAATGCTAAGTATGGACACGGACCGTGCCCTTTTGCACGGCCTGTATCATTCCAACTAAAAAAAATGTGAAGACTAGCCCATGGGATACAAAGAACGACACAACCAAATAATATTTTGCTTAGAAAATGACTCTTAGTCAATGTCCTGCACGAACCCAAACAACCCACGCCGTTAAACTAATCAAGAAGTGCTTCCAGCCGATGGCCCGCACCGGCTGGCACGGTTCGTGATAGACACAGCAGGCATTACCGTGCCAGGCCACCTTTTCCATTTCAGCATGAGGCAACACGGTCATGCCTGGTCACCTGGCCCATGTCAGCATGAGTCGACATGGCCGTACAAGGCCATATTGGTCGTGCCAGCCCCCAGCAAGCACAACCGTGCTCGGCTGCTAGGTTTTTTTTGCCTATTTTAGGCATTTTTCAAGGCACAATTCCCTACTACTACATATAGCATCCTAAGTCTACTAGCATTTAAGTTTATGCTCATTTTAGACCCCTAAGAGTAGAGTAGAGAGAGACAGAATATCTTCATAATTTATAGAATCTTTTCTTTTCTTCTCATTTTCTTATTTTTCCCAAAGGCATTGAATTCAATGAAATATTTGGGTTCAATACTTAGGGAGAAGCTAATTAACTTTGATTTTGTATTATTATTTATGATTTGTTGTTTGTTTTGGGAGATTCTATGGATCTACATATTTTTATGTGTTTATGAGTATTATGTTGGCTTGGTCTACATATTATTATCAATTGCATGATGATCACACTAAAATTGGCACACACCGTAGTTTACTTTCATGTTGGAAAACTTATTGATATTCCCGGGGAAGGAAACCTAAATGTGTTTGGGGTAGCGATAGTCCGGGACTGTATGAGTTTGTGCATATGGGTCACCAAGTTAATGTTACGATAGACCATACACAAGTCCTAGCTGGAAAATTGGCCCGAAGGGTTATGGATAGAGATAGTGTTAGTAGCAAACTAGGGTTAGCATGATTCGCAACCCTATAGCCATCAATAAGGTGCTTATCCCTTTGCCTCTGCAGGCCTAGGGAGAAAGCTTTCGAAGTGGAGTGCCCGGAACGTAATCGTACGAGGGAGATTCAGATCTAAATAGTGCGCAGGGTTGTTGGTGCACTACCCTAATTACGGAGATGATGCCGATGGAAGATTACATGCGCACTCTACGTGACAAGTATGGGGAAGTGATGACCATCGACCCCACTACATTTCACAAACACTAGAATATGCTTGCATATTTGGAATATGATAGAATGGATGACTGAAACACAACACCTATTATGTTACACAAATTCTCCTCAAGTACTAGTTTATATAGTTTTAATCTCTTGTGCTTTTGCATTCTTGTAACTTTTAGATAAAACGTCCCTCAAAAATCTGTTATGCAACATTAGCTATTCTGGACCCATGATCGGATTAACAACCCCGTTGAAGTTGTGTGTAGTTAACCTTTAGATTCCTAGCATCTTTGTGGGCGACCCCGATCTTGCCACTATCTACCCCAAAGGTAGTGTACTAGTAGGAACAGGAGCAACAATATAAATTTCTAGTTCTGATCATTTGCCTCCTGTCGGGTTAGTAGATCTCTCTTGAAAGGATTATTTATTAGAGATACCGAGAGGAGGCGGGTAAATTTTGGAGCCGTTGCCGGGGATGCTAGTTTAAATTGTTAACTTTTAACTTGTCTTGCTTTTTAGTTGATTAGTTAGTGTTTTTTTTGTTTGGTTGGTTTTTGTTGCTGAGCCTTTGTGATAGTGATCCGTGTACTTCTAATCCTTGTGCTAGTGCTTCTTCTCAATTGAGTATTGTTTCGCTCCTATTTTATGGTAGATACCCATGCCACAAACTTTAGGAAGTGTACACTATTTAACGGAGTATGTAGGTAGTCAGATAAGAAAGAGGATACGAGTTAGACTGGGTGTTCCACAAGAGATAACATTTGTAGTTGAAGAGACCGTAGAAATAACGGAGGTCAATTGCACACTTTTGGAGTTGATGGCTCCTAACTTGGAAAATCAACCCCTATGTATTATTTTCCCACCCTTTCCACCAAATGTTACTTGTGAGCTCAAGAGTGGCATGATCCAATGTTTGCCAACTTTCCACGAGATGGCCGACGAAGACCCAAACAAGCACTTGTTGGAGTTTCACCTAGTGTGCACCAATATGAAGTTGACGGGTGTTTTGGAAGATGCTTATAACTTGAGATCCTTTCCTTTCTCGCTGTACGATGCGGCCATGGATTGGCTATATTATCTTCTACCCAGTTACATCACTTCTTGGATGAATATGAAGCAGATTTTCCCTGAAAAGTACATTCCGGATTCCAAGTGCACAGGTCTTAAGAAGAAACTTTCCAACATATCCAAAATGGCAAATAAGTCCATTTATGAGTATTGGGAGTGGTTCGATAGATTGTTGGTGAATTTTCCCTAATATCTATTCAAAAAAACTTGGTGTATTACTTCTTTGAGGGGCTTTGCGACAAGGATATGAGGATGGTCAACGTTGTAGGCAATGGTTCCATAGGCAACAAGAATTTGATGGATGAAAATGTATTGTTCAAGGAAATGGCCAATGAGACAAGGTAATTTGGCACTAGATCTTGAGTAAAGAATTGGAGGAGCGGGCTCAATCTCTTAAATTAGAAGAGAAAGTTCAAGCACTTACCTCAATGATGAAGGAACTTATGAAAGGGAGAATCCACCAAGTCAAGGTTTGTGCCATATGTAGTCTCGATCATCATACTGACACTTGTCCACAAATGGTGGAAGACTTGGAAGAGGTGAAGGTGTTGGAATTCAGTGGTGGGAATATGCAATAATTCAGTAGGGCAAAACAACGAGGGTTCCGGGGGAACCAAGGAGGTGAAAGGCAAGACCCCAAGATATATCAATCACCCCAACTTTTATTGGTGCAAGAAAAATCAAGTTCAAGGGTACAACTGAGGCGGACAACCTCAACACCAACCATATGCAAGGGGCAAATGACCTTCCAATAATAACACCTCTTTATACAAGTCAGATCGAGAAGAAATCTTGGTGGTTATTACCTAATTGGCTAAGAAACAGGATGTGTTCATGGAGAAACAAGGCAAGAGATTGAGGATGTGGAGACTAGTTTTTCAAGCATAAAAAACCTTGAAATCTCAGTTGGACAACTTACCACCTTAGTGAGCCAACTTGAGGCCAAAGAGTCCGGCAAGCTCCCTTCCCGACCGAAGATCCATCCAAGAAATGTGAGCGCATTGAATCTAAGGAGCGGGAAGTAAGTGCCTGAGCCTGATAAGGAAATCTTGCAAGAGGATAACTTTCTCATGGAAAGAAACAAGACCAACTTGTAGGAGCGTGGTATGATTATAGAGGAGGGGACCGTCAAAGAGCTTCCCAAACCTGAGGTGGGTAATTCCTCCACCACCTTTCCCTAGTGCACTTAGGGGAAGACCGAAGGTGACAACCGATGATGAACACATTCACAAAATCTTCGAGAAGGTTGAGGTTAGCATTCCAATTTTTTGATTCGATTGAGAATGTTCCTTCTTATGCTAAATTCTTGAAAGTTGCATGTACTAAGAAGAGGAATAAACCGATTAGGAAGGTAGGAAAATGGAAGATAGGGGGAGTGGCTACTCTAAATCATAGGAACTTGCCCAAGAAATGTAATGACCACGGGATGTTTTCAATTCATATCTCCTTAGGTGGAAAATTGGTGAAGAATGCTACGATTTATATAGGAGCAAAATTTCCTCTTGCAAGATTTCCTTATCATCATCAATGTTATTTCTTCTAGCCCTTATGAAAACCTATACATATATGAGCTTCAGGAAACTAGGGTGATTTTCAAATTAGCCGATCATTCCTAATCTTTCCCTCAAAGTTTAGTTAAGGATGTAATGGTTAGAGTTGGAAATTTGGTGTTTTCAGTGGACTTCTATGTCCCTGACATAGTGCACGATGATGGTGCACCCTCAATTTTATTGGGGAGGCCTTTTCTTAAAACGTCAAGGGCTAAGATAGATATTCATTTGGGGACACTAACCCTAGTGGATGGCATTAATAAGGTGGTATTTGATATTTATAAACCTAAGCATGATTCACCTATTTAATCTCTTATATGGAAAGACATAACTTTCTGTGATGAACTTGCTCAATGTAAAAATCCTTGCATGATTGATGATGATGACTGGCTAGATAAGATTCTTGATGATAATGGGAATGATTTCCTAAATGAAATTCTTTATAATGATGAGAGTGATGAAGGGAATCAAACTATGCGTTTCAATTGTGATGATCATGTAGGTGAGACTTATGCTTTGCATGATGTTAGTGATGACATGTTTATCTTGGATTGTTTTTCTATACTCACTCACTAACATGCAGAGTTTAGAGGAGAGTGGCGAGGATGTAAAATATCTTAGATCACTTCGTAAACCTGAGGAAATAGTTAAGGACATGAAATTGGATAGTTATGGATATTCACTCTCTATGGAGAGAAAAACGCTTCAAGGTAAGATGGCACTTTGTGGATACCTCTCAAAAAAATATGTCATCATCGATAGAATTGTCGATAGTGACTTCGGAGACCCAACATTAGTTTTTTTAATTCAAATGAATGAAAATTAGTAGCAAGGATGAAAATAAAAACTACGGTGCTCTTTCTTGCCGTGTTTTGATGCTTTTTGGTAGATAGTTTTTGCATGTTTTATTTGTATGATAAAGGATCTTGCAGTGAAACTCTTGTTTGTTGATAAGTTTGAGTTCGAATCTCGTTCTTTGTAGTTGAAAGGAAATAGAACTTGTTGGGGGACAAAGTTTTTTTGAAAAAGGGAGGCACTTGGGAAACAAGGCCATTTTCATTGGCCAACAATGTACCATATCCCCACTAGCATGAGGCAGCCTCGTGTCTGACTTCCTCAACATGGGGGTCCAAGCGGCACACTTATGTCACTACCTCGTGTTGTGCTGTGGGTGGGTGAAAGTGCAGATTTTCAAAAAATTGAAATTGTTAAGCCAAAAAAGCCTTTTGGCCAATTAATTTAGAAAATCTTTTATTCTCTAAAATAATGCTTAGCCATCAATGCATTTTTTATGGAAGAATAATTAGTTACCTTTTATCCCCCAAAACACATCAAGGTCTTGAAAAACATTTTTCAAAAACACATCAATGCATCTTCTGTGGAAGAATGCTTAGCCGCGAGAAACAAGAAATGTGGCAAGATACAAATGGGAGGTATGGTTAGACTCTTAGCCCAACACTTTGGGCATCCGCTTCCTTCTCCATTCACATTGGTAAACTTAGGTCATTTGGGGACGAGGCACACCATGGACAAGTGAGCACAAGCCTCAATGATTTCTACCACCACCTTTGAGAACCGGTTTGTTTGGTTGTATAGTGGCACTACAATTTGTAGATTTATGATTATTCCATAACCAGAGCGCACCAATATCAACTAAGACAATCTATTGGAGGCTTGATTCTAGAACCCGATCTGCAATTTGAGAAAGGCTTCTACAATAACTTATCAAGCCCAAACATGGATATTGAAGAGGAGAGTGGTGAGATTCCATCAAGGTCACCACCTAGCCGCACTCATCTACCCATGAACTTCGTAGTCCAATTGTGCACTTTTGGGGATCAAGTAGTGAGTTCTACCCAAATTGTGCAAGAGGTCAGTTACACGGTAGGAGGGATGAGTTTGCAATTAGAGGAGTTCAGGACTAGGTTAGACTCTGTGGAGGGTACCATGCAAGTTTGGGGATCTAGGTTGCATTCCATTGAGCTGGAAGTAAATGAGGAGTTCGCTATTGTGGATGTGAGGGTGGATTTTCAACAGGAGGCTATCGAGAAATAGATCTAGAGTTTCCATATCTCAAGTCTTGATGTTTTTCAAGAAGATATTCCCATCGAGAGGCAGAAAATGAGATATGAAGAAAAGAGGAGGAGACGTGAGACAAGGTGCTTGAGAGAGGACCCTTCGGGGTCACACGAGTAAGTTCCACCACTTTTCTCTTTCTCACTTATGATTTCTATTATTTCATTGCATTAGGGACAATGCAAAGTTCAAGTGTGGGGGAGGGAGTGGTGAAGCACTTAAGAGTTTTTCATCTTGAGATTCCTTTGTGTTCTATGCGTCATTTTGTTTGGGGATGTTTTGGAGGCACTTTAGTGGTGTGCCTTATTCTTTAGGATGTTATTTGTTCGTTTGGGGGATGTTTTTGGAAGAACTTTGGTGGTGTAATTTTTTGTTTTGCTTATCTTCGTGTAGTAAGAAGCCCATATTTTGGCCATTTTGTGTTACACAAAATAACTGAAAATTTGGAAAAATGAAAAAAATATATACCCAGCTAAGTCGAAAATCCAAAAGGGCGAGTTAGGCAAAAATAGAAGAAAGCCTGGCTACGTTGAAAGATCTAGGAAAAAATGAAAGGCAAGGCCCGACTAGGTTGAAAAACCTAGGCAAAAATGAGAGGCCAATGTGGAAAAAGGTGAGTTGTGAGCTCAATATGTGTGAATGCTAGGATGAAAACCCGAAATGGATCCTAGGAAAAATGAGAGAAATTGGGAGAAAAAGGAAACATAAAATATTGAACATCTCTTAAATTGTCATTGGCGGCTTCTTTCGGTGGAGTAGGTTTGGTTTCACACTTATCACATAAACACAGCCTTTTATGGGATTGATTATGGTGAATAGGTTGCTTTAGCATCTTCGGAGAGAGTGAGAGTTGTGATATTCTTACATCCTTGGGGGAACTAGGGTAGCTTGGGAATAAGGTTTAATGTATTGGTTAACTTATCCTTGCATGCTACATTTTTCTTGAATCTTTGCTCGTTTTTGTTCACTCAAGGACGAGTAAAGTTTAGAGTGTGGGGGGATTTATCTGCTCCTTTATGCATGCGTAAACCAATGCATTTAACACATTTGTTATCATGTTTTGTTAGGTTGATTGCTAGTTTTAGTTAGATTTGCATTACAAAGGGTTTAGACGACCATTGTTGATTTTCTTATCTAAATATCGAGTTTTGTAGACTTAATTGAATCTAATGGATACATTCTCCTCACGAGCACCTAGCTCTTCTTTTGTGAGCTCACTAGTAGGTTGTTTGTGAGTACTTTGGCACTAATTTGTAGAAGGCCATCCGCGAGGGTGGTAGAAGATATTTGAAGGCCATTCGTGAGAATGGTAGAAGATATCGAAGGGCATTTGCAAGGATGGTATTGTATTGAAGGTCATGAACTCCAAACCATGGTAGTAGATGGAATTGAGCCCAAGAAAGGCAGATTTGAAGTTCAAGAAGGCCAAGAACGAAAGACAAAGAAGCGGAGGAATTGTAGTCCAAGAGTTTCATAGAGTTCTTCGAAAAATCCAAGAAGAATCACCCTTTGTAGGTGAAACTATTAGATTCATCTTCTTGAGCACTATAAAATTGACTACAAAAAATTTCAAATCGGATAAGAGGTTCATGCATAGCAAGCAAGCAAATCATTCAGCCAACCGCCCGGCACGATTTGTGCAAGAAGCCAAGATCATCCCTGCTTATCCTTGCAAAGTGGCTTGCATGGCTCATGAAAATTTACACAATCCATGAAAAGGCCCTTACATGGATGGTGCATGTCCGTGTGGGCCGTTACACTAAGGGTAAAAAAATACTCCAAAAAACTAAGTATGGGCATGGGCCTCTCTGTTATACACGGTCTGTGCCGTTCTATGTCCCAAAAGTAAAGACCAGCCCACCGGTTGTGAGAAATAGCATGGTCCATGCCATTTTTCTGAGCAAAAAGTCCTTCCAGCTGACAGGCAGCACCAAACGACACGGGTCACGTAAATTAGAAGTTCCAGATCAAGCACCAGCCCACGACCCGTGTAGGTTCGTGTGCTCTGACTTGCACGAGGCTGTACGGACCATGTCAGTCTTGCATGAGGCTACATAAACCGTGTCATGATGTGCTACCCATTTTTCACGAGTCTGCACGGGGATGTGGCGTCTGCATCTGGCTACACAAATTGTGATTGCTAGGTTTTTTTTGGCCATTTAGGGGCTCTTTTCAAGGCCCAATTCCTTATTACTAAATATATGGACCTGTGTGTACTAGGGTTTAAATTTTATGTCCATTTTTCATTTTTAAGAGTAGGCTAGAGAGACAAAATACTCTTTCATTTAGCTTGGTTCTTTTGCTTTCTTCTCTTTATTTTTTTGCCCAAAAGTGTTTAATCCAATAAGATACTTGGGTTCAATGCTTAGGGAGTAGTTAATTAACTTGGAGATTACATTTTTAGCCATTTATTAATGCTTGTTTTGTGAGATTTTTTAGATCTACCTAACTCGATGTGTTTTGTGATTATTATGTTGGCTTGTTCTTCATATTCTTTTGAATTGCATGATTGTTAAACTTAGTTAGCACACACCGTAGTCTACTTTCATGTGGATTCACTATTGATACCCCTCGGGGAAGGAAACCTAGATGCGCTTGGGGTAACAATAGACCAGATCCATGTAGGTGCGTGCAAGTAGGTTGTCGAGTCAACATTAAGATCGGCCATGCACTAGTAAGTCGGTGAGTTAGTCCGAACGGTTACGAGTAGAGATAGCTAGAGTAGAAAATTTGTGACCCTTAAGCCATCGATAAGATACCTATTTTCTTTGCCTCTGTTGGCCTAGGGGTAGAGCGTTCGTAGTGTTCCCGTTGTATCCAGGTTATATAGTTATTTTGGGAG
>JAUOBV010135161.1:0-20909 GCA_032360425.1 Rubia occidens | reverse complement strand
GTTCACATTTGATACTTGAAACGACACAGAAAGTGTTAAACGACACGGTTTACGCCATACTTAGTCGTTATAGCGAATTTAGGGGCACGACCTGCACGGATCGAAATGGCTCGTGTTGAGTGGTTGTGGAACGACCTATATTAGCTTATATGGGCCGTGCTAGCCACCCCTAGCATGGGGCGTGATAGGTTGGCTCGTGCTGGGTTTTTTGTCGGCCGGCTGATTTGGCCGATTTATGCCCTCTTCCGTCCTTGACCTTTTTGAACTTCAATTCCGTCTTTCCCGACTCAATTCCATCTACTACCACGCATTTAGGTCCGTGGACTTCTATTTGCTACCATCCTCGCAGAATGACCTTCAATAAATTCTACCATTGCAAATGGTTTCAAATATCTTCTACCACCCTCGTGGATGGCCTTCCACAAAATGATGTAAAAATATTCACGAGCAACCTACTTGTAAGCTCACGGAGGAAAATATAGGTGCTCTTGAATACAAAGTGTCCACTAGATTCAATTAAGTCTACAAAACTTAGGATTTAGAAAGAAAATCAATAATGGTCATCCAAACCCTTTGTCATGTAAATCTAACTAAAACTAGCAATCAATCAAACAAAATATGATAATAAATGTGTCAAATGCATTTGTTAATGCATGCATTAAGGTGCACATCAACGGGTGAAAGAAGAAGGAGGAGTGTTGTAAGTTCAAGTCACTTCCAGCACAATGTACGAACAAAGACAGCTGAAAATGAAGATGGAGAGGAGTTATGATTTTTGGAAGTCGCAATGCTGTAACAACAAATCACTACAATTGCAAGGGCATAGTAACGACGTTGACGTATCTTAATTTGGCCTTCTTGGGAGCAATATGACTGATTCAATGATGTAGTTGTTGCAGAAGTGATGGAAATAGATTGGGTAATAGATTTGGTGGAGATTGCAAATTTTATGTTGTTTAACTTAGGTAGGTACAACTTAATGTTAAGGATTGTTGAAAAGGGGGATGTTTAGGAGTGATGATTAAGATTTGTTGGTTTGGATTGATGGATTCAATTAGTAGATTAAGAAGTGATATTTTGAGCAGAAGCTTGCAAATGTAATGTTCTTGTATTCGAGTAATGGTATGGTAAATTTTGCACATTAAAGATTTAAATTAGTGTCATGTATGAACATTGTATATGTTATATGAGCACTTATAATAGTAGATGAGAGATGTAGGCACGTATAAGGGTTATGATGTTTTTAAGTTGGCGCCTCACAGTCTTTCATGTGTTTTCATGGATTAGAGATTTCATTATTAAGATTATCGTCATTTTGATCATGTGGCTAAAAAAGTGTTGGAACCGAATTCCCCGGGTAAGATTCCGGTGGGCTCCGACCACCATTTGCGCCGGAATAAGGGAGTGTATAGTTTGTCTCAGGGAGTACTATGTCGTAATATACTCACACGTTAAATTTGGGTTTCGCTTGAATAAAAAATGAGGACTCAAAATTGATTACTTAAAGAATAATATTTTGGGTATGTGGTATATTAAAAATACCACATTGGAAATGGAAAGGAAATATTTCTAGTATAAAGGTTATAATGAAAACACTAGAAATATCAACTAGAAGTTTAGGACGACTCAAGACCACACGCGCGCGGTTAGGGACTTGACGGGCTTGGGCCTCAGTTCTCGAGAATGCTCGGTTTGGGTAGGTCATTTTGGACTTTGATTTTTGAACCAGTTAACCCTCTTACTTGCAGAGGCGTAAATCGCTTCTGGCCTTCCTCCATTTTCATTGCAGGGAGTG
Organism: Rubia occidens; assembly: GCA_032360425.1. Lineage (NCBI taxonomy): Eukaryota > Viridiplantae > Streptophyta > Magnoliopsida > Gentianales > Rubiaceae > Rubia > Rubia occidens. The sequence continues at coordinate 19,114 of JAUOBV010135161.1, read as the reverse complement.
GATTGCTCTATTTTGAATTGAAACGGTGTGGATTGCTGCACGATTATCTCCTACCCGTTAGTTGTCTTTGCCTATAAAAGCATCCACTAGCCTCATTCTAAAACACACAATACAACAGATTCTCCTCTCCTCTCCTTCTATTCTTATCATTCATAGATGTAGTGTTCGTCTTCTTCGTTCATCGAGTCTAAGAGTAAGGAACCAATTTGTTGGTCCGCCGATTTGTGATGCTGAGTTGTGCAGAGTAGAAAAGTATAGAACTGTATCATGAGATTTGGAAAGCCATCGAATCATCACATACTACGACCATTTTCAAATTAATGATGGAGATCTTAATCTCGACTTTGCATCGATTCAACCATTTATACTATTCGGTATAAATTTTCTGCTTCATTTTTCATTTATTTAATTCTGTTATTTATTTTCATACTGATTGTTTAGTTAATTGGAATTTAGCTTCTTGCCATAAAAAAGGATACGATACTCGTCATGTTCATTTTTAAGAATATTTCTTTCTTTATGCTCGTCTCGTCTAGATGTATTTGCTGCCCTTTCATTCATTAACGTTCTGCATCTGTAGCCTCAGAAGTTTTGAGCAACCTGTCATATTTGAAAATGAAATAGTATATTTTTCTATTTTTTAAAAAAAATAAACCACCCATGGGTAGGGGGTTGTTATTAGGTCCCCAACCTTTAGAAAGTAATTAAGAATTCAATTTGAAGCCGATATAGGCTAAGGCAACATAGTTTCCTTCAAAACCTAAAGCGTAGCTAAAGTTGCTATTCTAAAATATACATATATGATACAAAACTGATTGGGAGATGTAATTCCAAATCTAGTAACCTCCACCCCTCGTGTTAATTACTAACTATGGCCAGGCATCTCCCTCTATCAGACGTGTTCCTCGCATTAATATCATTTTTTGGCTGAGGAAGATGGTTGCAGCACCGTCTTGTTCTTTGTCATGTCCTTTGAGCAATGATCAAAAGTTTACAGCCTTTTGTTGAAAGAACTCTTTGCGAAACCATGCTGTCATTCGAACAATGTTGAAAAATTGTTTAGGAATAGCCAGCAGTAGAGCCAACCCTGCAGTCCATTGATCATCTCTGAGTAAAACCTGAAAACCTGAAAATGGCAAAAGGGTAAATCAGTTAATGGTGGTGGCAATCCTTAAGCTTGGAACATCTTGCTTATCTAAGAGGATAAGTCCTCTGATTTCCCGGCTCAGCGAATTCCAGGTAATGATTTGTGGATCACTGTGCATAGTCATTTTTGCTAACCTATCAGCTGAACAATTCGCTTCACTCTTAATATGGATGAGAGAACAATTAGTTTCGGAGATCACAACATTGATTTGGAAAGCTACATGATACAGTTTCTATGGAGCCTTTAGGGGGTGATTGGCAAAAGTAACAACCAGCATACAATCTGATTCAAGAGTAAAAGTAGTAGAGAGAGACTTCCCTATAGTTAATTCCCTTTTAATTGCTAACTATTTAGCATGAAGACTTGAGTTTTCCCTTGATCCCTTGATTGCAGCATGTACCATGTCACCATTTGTGTCCCTACAGAGAACAATCAGACCAGCATAAGATTGTGATGTGTGTTTATTTTAATACCACAACTCGGTCTACACAATTTAATCACATTTATTGGAGGTTTAGGGTGCGACTCTGGTATCGAGGTGAAACCCTTTTCATACCATGTAAGATCATGTCTATTTTTTGAATGGATTGGTTTACAGAAGAAAGCCAGAAACAGATCATCGGTGATGGTTTTTTGATATGTTCAATAATAGGTTTTGTACCATCATAGATAAAAGAGTTTCTTGATTTCCATAATGGCCAACAGACAAAAAATGGCATGATTCTAACTAATTCAGTGTGAATTCTTGTTAATCCCACATAAGTCCACAAACCTGATAACCTATCCCAAATGTTAGCAAAATTTTGATGCTGAATAGCCGGATTTGTGAGTATGAAATTCCAGACATTTATGGAAAATTCACAGCAGTTGAAAAAGTGATTTATTGAGTCAGAATTTTTAGTACAGATATAACATCTCGAAACCACAGATATTCTCATATATTTCAATGTATCATCAAAAGGGAGAAGGCTATTTAGTAACTTCCACATGAAAATGCTGATTTTTCTAGGAATTCTACAGTTTCAAATTTGTTTTAGAGATGAAGAATTCCCTGCTCTTGGTCTGACTAATTCATAAGCAGATTTAAATGTAAAAATGACCATCTAAATGAGGCTTCCATATTAACCTGTCCTCCATATTCTCAACCTGTGCATTTTCCAAAAAAATTAGACCTGGCTGGGTATTAAGTAAACTATTATGGGTAAGAAAAGTAGTTTATTGGTAATGAACTCTAATATGCTGCAAACTGATTGAATGTTAGTTATGTCCTGGTTGCACATATCTGAAAGAGGTCCAAAATTGGTCCAATTTGATTCCAAAAAATTAGCTCTTCCATGGCCATGAATGACCATTGAGTCAGTCCGAGCAATATGATCAACACTAAGGATTCTCTTGTAGTTTGAAGAATTCCTATTCTGTGTTGGTAAATCCCACAGTAGCTGTGACCACAAGGTTCTACCTTGTTGAAATTTTCACCACAACTTTATTGAGAATGATTCAATAATGTGGTTTATATTTCTCCAGCCCAATTCTCAGTTTGTGGAAAGCTTAACCTTTTCCATGACCTCCATGCTCTCTTCTAATTAACTACCTCCATACCCTAAACCCTATTTCTTTGTATTGTTAACTTTTTTAAATACTCACTAAGAAGTTGGAGAATCAAACTTTCTTAGATCTTTAGTTTCTTTTTTATTTTCTTTTCTAAACTGCAAAATGTTAAACTAATATTCTTTATTTTATTTCAACTCCAGCATATTTCTTATTTACAAAAGGGCTAGTCCAGACCAATGCTAAATTTATGAAATAACTACTATACTTTTTAATTTAAACATTTTATTTTTAATAGAGAAGTCTCAGGAAAGGTTGTATGTACCTATAAACGGATATATCACTTTACTTTTAACTTAAAAAGTGTGTCTTTAAATTTAAATTATATTTTATAAGTTAAAATATGTAATATAGTACGTTTGAATGTGAAAAAAAGAAATGTTATACAAAACTTTTAATAATTAACTTAAATACTTTATTTAAATTTAAAATGTTAGTGTTTAATTTAACAAATTCAGTGTATGAGTGTGAAACTATAGTGGGTTGTCCATAATTTAACGACAGACTACCTATCAGGAGACTTCCTCATTTCTAAAGTAAAAATTCCAAATTACACTGTGTAGGAATTGTCATTAATTAACGGGTCTATTACACGGCGGTGATGATTTTTTTCTTCAAAACAACCATATATGTGTCATATGTTCCGAATATGGAACATGTGTTTGGATAGTCCAGTTGATTATAGAAGACTTCAATAATCCGTTAGACAAACAACCGGACTATTGAAGCCTCAGATCATCTAGCCCGACTGGTTGTTTGTCTAATCGATGATAGAAGGCTTCAATAAATCGGTTAAACAGAGCTATTAATAAGAAACTTTCAACGTTGATTTTAGCCCAACCGTCGTTTGTCATTCTAGTCTAAACCGCTTAATTATGATGTCGGAACATATGCCTTGAGTGCACTAAAGTAGACAACGTCGGTTGAATCACTGTCTAAAGAACCCAAAAAAACATTCACTCAAAACTACTATTTTAAGACATTCATGAGGGCACTTCCAACTTCCAAACATGTGTCTAGAGTGCAGTAAAGTAGACAAGGAGCGTTGAACCGTCATCTAAGCAATATTCACTAAAACCTATTCCCTTCGTCTCATTACTTTTTACCACTCTACTTTTTAACATTTTTTAATGATCATCTTTGACTGTTAATATCTCTAGCTACATATACCAATTCCGTATAAATTAATTAATATTTAGAAAATAGATGTTAAGGTGAATCTAACAATATCTCATATGATATTTTTATCATATATATACTAATTTATATTAATGGTCAAAATTTACTAAATTTGACTTTGAAAAATAGAGTGGCCAAAACTGGTGGGACGGAGAGAGTACTATTTTATGGGACTTCCAATACATTTCTGAAACAAGAACTGACTTCGGAACCAGTGTCTGGAGTGCATTTAAGTAAGAAACCTTAAAAAAATATTCTACCTTTGTAATGTAGTGTAGCCCTTTTCCTTTCATTCTTCCATCCTTCCTTTCATCATTCCTTTCTTCCTCTTTCTTTCTTTCTTTCTTTTTTTCTTCTTCTCCGTCTCCTTCCCTAAATATAACACTTCCTACTTTTCTGGCATGTTCACACCACCAACAACATGTGCAATATTTGGCCTTGTACATATCATGGTGTACATGAAACTACCATCTATTAACAAATATGGAACACCTCTCATTTCTTCATCACTTTTTGGTATCAAACTTTAAATGCCCGCCAAGTGGTACACTAACAGGTGTTGCATTTTTAATGTTAATATGTCAAGAACCTTCTCAATATATCTCTCTTGGGATAACCAAAGTAGCCTTTCAGATCGATCTTAAGTGATTCTTATCCCAAGAATCTTATTGGTTGGTCCCAAATATTTCATGGAAAAGTTATTACTCAATGCTTCCTTAAGAGCAGTACTTTTAACGTCATCCTACCGAACAATCAACATAAAAGCAAGAGTATGAGAAAGTTACCTCTATCACACATCTTCATGAAGACACAATGATCAATGTGTGTCTTCTTGAATCCATGATGATCCATGAAGGATTCAAATTTCTTATACCATCGACAAGGTGCTTGCTTCAAAACATAATGGCTCCTTTTGAGATGAACCACTAAAAGCTCTTTTCCCGGATTTATGAATCCCTCGTGTTGCTACCTGCCAATTTCTTCCTCACGATTCCATGTAAGAAACTTGTCTTAACATTGAGTTGTTCAACCTTTAAGTCCATAATAACAGCAAGACCCAACCCAACACAAATTGATGACATCTTCACCACGGGAGAGAATATTTCAAAGAAGCCTATACCTTTCTTTTGATTGCATCTTTTCACAAAAATCCCAGCCTTATACCTTGGTTTAGGACTGTTTTCCTCAATTTTGATCTTATACACCCATTTGCACTCTAGAGCTTGTTTCTCTCTTGGTAACTCCAGAAGATCATATGTATGATTATCGTGTAAGAACTACAATTCCTTTAGCATATCCATTTCCCAATCATCTTTGTGATCATTTTCTATAGATTGAACATAATGGTGATGTTCCCCCCTCATCAGTGAGTGTCACATACTTTTCTTGAGGGTAACTGGACGAAGGTCATCTCTCTCTAGTGGAACATCGAGGCTCGAGTTCTATTGGATTATCTATTTCCTCCCTTGCTTCACCACTTGTGTGAGATTATTATGTTGTGCCTTGTCTAGGATTCTCACCAGGTATTTCAACTTCATCATGATTGTTCTCAAATGTTGCATTATCTTATACCGTAATAGATGACACAGGATCAAAATGTCCTTTGGTCTGCCTAGACCTAGCTTCTTGTGACATCTCGCAATCGCTAATAGTCTGGTTCTCGAGGAAGACAATATCTTGGCTTTTGAAAATACTTTTCTGGGTTAGATCCCACCAACGATACCCAAACTCATCTTTGAGAGAGTCGAGATATATGAACTCCTTTGTTTTTTAGTCTAGCTTGAACTGCTCATCCTTAGGAACGTGAACCAACACTCAAAACTTGAACAACTTTAGATGATAATATGAAGCCTTTTTCCTTGACCAAATATCCTCTGGTATGTCTCCATCCAAGGGTACTGGAGGGGGCATGTTGACGATGTCAACACCGATGTTTACAAATTCTCCTCATAATGTTTTTGAGGAGGTGAGCATGAGATAACATTGGACTCGTTCTTGAATGGTGCAATTCACTCTCTCGGCAACTCCGTTTAATTGAGGTGTCTGTGGAGGTGTCTTCTCAAGTTAGATGCCATTCTCCACCATTATCAGCTCTGATAGACTTAAGCTCCTTACCTGTCTCATGTTATTCCTTGAACGTCTCAAGCATATGGTCTTTTGTTTTCAACAAAATCACTCAAACCTTTCTCTAATGGTCATCAATTAAAGTTACAAAAATACGATGCATCTCCAAGAGATCTTTCAGTTATATAGCATACATTAGTGTGTACTAAGTCAAGAACACGTTGTCTTCTACGTGGATATGCTAGTCTAACAAATGAAACAATATGTTGCTTTCCAGCTAAACAATCAGTGCATGGGTCAAGTGTGGTACCTTTATGTCTGGGAGAATGTTTTTCTGGGCAAGGATTTGCAATCCCTTCTCGCTCATATTGCCGAGTCTCTTGTGTTATAGCTCTGGACTTGAGTTCTCATGAGTAACATTAGCTCGCCTCTTGCAGATTTGTCCTTGCATTACATATAAGGTTCCATATTTTCTTCCTCGGACAACAATCATGTTTCCACTATTTATCCTCCATTTTCCATCTCTAAGGCGACTTGTCATTCCAGACTCACTGATACGCTCCAAATCGTCGCCGTCAAGTCCGCCACTCTTTTAGCCAGAACATGCAAGAAAAAACCCCGGAGTTGTCCAGGGGGAAGAGTCTCCGATAATAAAGTCAAAAAGTGTATTTGAATTAGGAATGAATAGTTGACTATACAGAGTTACCTCTCTCCTTTATATAGGTTGATAAATAAGGCAACTGTTTTGTTTGCTTGTGATGCAAGCACTAAAACTCTTCATTGGGCATGTCCAATGGTTATTACCTAACGGGTATTACTTTGAGGATAAATTAGATGAACCTGGGCCAGCTAAGCTAGGTACTCTAGCCTGGCATAAATGACACATTATCAATAAGCCCCTAGAAAGTTGAGGGTTCGCCACCCCCTTCACACCGCCGCCCTATTCCCACGCCGCCCACTAGCCCCCACCTATTTTAGCCATCTCCCCCACCCATTTTAGCCAGTCCCCGCTGTCCCCGTCAGCCCACAAATCAACATAATAACCACCAAACCAGCAAATCAACACAAACGAAATCATAACTGAAATCGTTCCAAACGCCACCCCCTTCTTCCTAACGAAATCGTAATTAAATAACGCATCAACATTTTCTTACTGATCTACAATCAAAATCGTATTTGAATTCAAAAAACAAACTATACAAATTTTTCCGGCGACGGTGGTCAGCGGTGGGGGTATTCACTTTCTTGTCAGCTATATATATTACATGTTACATCTAAAACAATGACATATAACATATTGGGTGATATTCACTTTCTTTTCAGCTACTACTTAAAATTTGAACTTTCTTTTCAACTACTTTTGTAAGATCCGTACCAAAAAGAAAAGTCAATTCTAATTCAAAGCCAATTTTTTTTGGAATCCAACATATCTCTATTCACAGACTGAATTTTCACAATAAACCATCATCATCATTTTCCATATTTACAAAACAATGTTTCTTAACTTGATATCTCGACTCGACATATTTCACGATTTTGTCTACAAATAAAGAACAGTAAGAACAGTGATCCACTGGCTGGATGATACAGAGGCAGAGTATTTTTTAAACAATGAGAAAATTTTAGACATGCTTAATCATTGAGAGCAGCATTCTCTGCCTTAGGATCTTAGGCAACTAGGAGAGCTGCGGGATTGCAAATGATTCAGGTGCTTGAAGCCAATAGAAAAGTTCTTCTGATATTTGGCCAATTAGGCCACCAAAACCTGTAAATGAATGTATTCTTACTTTCCAGTGTCCACTATGTCATTATAAAAAAAATACCAAGCACCAAAACATTCATACCTGGAAAACTATAGGCTCCAACTGTTAATAAATTTGCAAAAGTCATTCAAACACAGTCTAATCATGAGATGGCAAAAAAAATTCTTCACAATCATTGATTAATTGAGAAGCAGTTATTGAAAACTGATAACAGATATAGAAATAAAAATTATGACATGGTAGGTTCACCAACATAGCATTAGACATATTATTCACTATTGCATTTTGCATTGATTATCTGAAGGGTAAAGGAATGCATAAGCGGTGAAGGAGAAGAAGCTTATCACACCTCATGCTTCTCCCTAAAGGAAGCAGACCAAAACAATTTAAGGCACTATTCATAACAGTTACTCTATGATAAAGAACTAAGGCCTAGGGCTAGCAGTAAGTGAATGGTACAGAACTGTAATACAGACAGATTTTACATACTTCTACTTTGTTGTTATGATCATCAGAACCGCAGTGATAGATGCTTGGCATATACAACCAGAAAATTCAGAAGCAATACCTTCATATGAAATTCAACAGAGATGCACATTAACTATGCATTTCAGCAGATACATTTGAGAACCAAGAACAGCAAAAAACAACAAAAGCATATTCAAACCGGCAAATCAGAACAGAAATGATCCCAGCTTCAAATCAGAAGTTAATATCAGTAGAATCAGTAAAAGAAAGACTAAAATGATTATTTCATACTTTGATTCAGAACCAGGTTCAAATAAGAACCAGTAAATAAAAAAACGATAAGAATTATGTCATACTTTAAACAATAGAACCAGCAGATTAGAACTGAAATCAAAATTGATGTCCTCCCAACGTGAAATGAGAACCAGCATATCAAATTGCCGTCACAGTTAGTAATACCACTACTCTACTGTAACATCACACAACAAAATCAACTTATAACCATTTATCAAAAGTCAAAACACTGCATAAATAGAACTCCAGCAGAGAAACAAATAGCATCGGAAGATTCTTACTCCATCAACAGACTAGATACCCCTAGTAAACCATATACCATCATATCCCCACATCACAGTAACACAACACCAATTAAATTTTAAAATACTGAATCCAAGAGTACCAGAATTTCCAACAACCATACTACTCAGTTGTTTCACATATAATTGTTGGTTTCCAAAAATAAATTTATTTGAAACAAAATGGAAGTGCAAAATATAAATGGTACCAGAGACAAGTAACGTGCCAATTTCACACTCTTAGCAAACCCACGTGACTTCATCATTTTCAGTGTCCGGTGTTGGATTTCCTAAATTGCTTTGTAGATAGGTTTCAACATCAGCTAGTGGCTCCATGTTGTACTCGTTTCGTGCAGACGTGGCTATGACAACATTCCAATCAACATTAACAGGATCTTCTATGTAGAACACTTGTGCAGCTTGGTAAGACAAAATGAAAGGCTCATTATGACGCCTAACATTAGAGAAATTAGCTAGGATGAAACCGTCATCATCCTGTTTCAGTCTACTACCTCTAGACACCCAATCACAATCAAATAAAACAACCCTGCGGTGTACATAGTCAAGCTCTATGATATTGTTTAAAACCCCATAGTAATCTAGTTCTCCCATTTCAGGATTCTCATCCCTGATACTAGAGAAACTTGATGTTGTTGCTATGACAGCTATTCCACTGTTCTGGGTTTTTCTTTTCCTCTCCAACTCTCTCGTATGGAACCTAAATCCATTAACAACATATTTTTCATAACAAAGACCTATATTGTTCGGTCCTTTACCAAGAGTTTTTAGATCCTTGATCATAGGATTATCATCAGAAACTTCCAAGTGCTTAACCTGTAAAAAATTGAACAAATTATGCATCTAAGGATATATGTACGATGAACTCCTATGTATTTAGAGTACCCTTACCTGATTCGAGAACCACTTGGAAAATTCTTCACTATGAATAATTTCAATTTGATGGCGTGCTAAGTGAGGATGGGTCTGTTCCACGATTCTAAGATGTTGACTGCAATATCAGAAAATATAACTTAAGCAAACAAAGGGTCACACGGGAGGGATATGTACAAAAAAAATAAAAGAATTTTTCCACCAAAAATTAATCTTACTCCAAGTAAGGTTTCACTTCCTTGCAATTGAATAGCACATACATGTGGCCCTTCTTCAATGTTTCATCACCAAAAATCGTTGGGGTACCTTTCCCGAGTGCATGACCTCCCATTGTAAATATTTCCAGTCCATGGGTTGTACTTTCCATTAGCTCATCATTTCTAGACACAACGTTGATTTTTGGATCAATGTACTCTGGTAAGTACATTGAGCAAAATGTCAAACACTCTTTAGCTATGTATATGTGATCCATCGAGCCTTTTGGTTTTCTTTTATTCCGCACATTCAATTTTAGTTTCCCTAGATACTTAAATGAAATGCATGAAAATAATTCAGAAGTTTTAAAATTACAAACACTAATATTCATACATTTATAATGATAATTGTTTTGTATTACCTCTCTGTAGGATACATCTACCGATAATGAATTGGCTCCCCAAGCCTCACTTCTGTAGCCAAATGAACTGTCAGATGGACCATCACATAAAAAAATGACGGTGGAAAAATCTTCTCAAGCTCACAAAGAATGACCGCAATTTCCTTCTCCATACGAATCACATCAGGAGGATAAATAGCTTTAGAGCATAATTTCCTAAAGTATCGACTTAAATTTATAAGCACAACATGTAATGTTCTACAAATAGCCACGGACAATAACTGCTGCATCAAAATATGATAATCATGACTCTGTAGGCCAAGAATATTGAGGGGTTTCACATGTACAGACCTTGATATATTTTAAGCATAACCATCAGGAACTTTCACTCCTTTCAAAACACGACTAAACATTCCCTTCTCTTTATCGTTGAATTTGTAGGCAGACTTAGGTAGAGAAGAGTTACCAAATTCATCTACAACAAGATGCAACTCTGGTCTAATCCCCATATTTTGTAAGTCAAGTCGAGATTTCTCATTATCTTTTGACTTATCTGTGTTCATCAGTGTCCCAAGAATGCTCTCACAAATATATATTTTTCCAATATGCATAAAATCTAGATTGTGCTGCAAAATATTGTCTTTCCAGTACGGCAAATCAAAGAAAATGCTTTTCTTCTTCCAATTGAAAGGAAGTTTTGGATTATCACTAAAAAAAATTCCAAACTTGAAGTTCATTCCTGCCAAACAATCCAACACATTTTTCCCAGATAGTCGTGGAGGAGGTCTTCCATTTTCCTCTTTACCGTCAAAGTGTCTAGCATTCTTTCGGAAATGATGACTCCGACCCAAAAATCTGCGATGTCCCATGTAACAAAACTTTCCACCATTTTCTAACCATTGAGAATGTGTGTAGTCGTGACACACAGGACATGCAAATTTACCTTTTGTACTCCATCCAGACAAATTAGCATAACCTGGAAAATCACTTATCGTCCAAAACAAGCTCGCATAGAGCCGAAAATTTCTCTTCTGGGATGCATCATAAGTATCAATTCCTTCTTTCCACAAATCTTTTAAATCCTTGATCAGAGGCTGTAAATAAATATCAATATTATTACCTGGAGCAGAGGGGCCAGGTATTAACAGAGACAACATGGTATACTGCTCCTTCATACACATCCACGGAGGAAGATTATACGGAACTAAGATAACGGGCCATGTACTATGAGAAACATTCATATTACCATATGGATTAAACCCATCTGATGCCAACCCCAGCCTAATATTGCGAGATTCTTTAGCAAACTCTGGATACTTACTATCAAATGTTTGCCAGGAAGGAGAATCAGCCGGATGCCTCATGTACCCATCCTTTGTACGACCTTCAGCATGCCAACGCAAGTGGGGAGCCGTTTTGGATGACATAAATAATCTTTGCAATCTAGGCTTTATTGGAAAGTACCATAACACCTTATGCGCAATTTTCCTTTTTGTACCTGTTGGATCTTTTTCCGAAGTCTGCCATCGTGGTTCTAGACATGTCTCGCATGAGGTTCTTTTTGAATTCTCCCCCCAATATAAGGTGCAGTCATTAGAACAAGCATCTATCTTCTCATAACCTAGTCCCAAATCCTTCAACAACTTTTCACTCTCGTAGTAAGATTTAGGAAGATCTGTCATCGCCTGGGGAAATGCTTGTACCAATAATTCCAACAACATGTCAAATTTTTTGTTACTCCAGCTCCCAAGACATTTTATGCGCAGTAGCCTTAAAAAGAAGTGAAGTTTGGAAAATTTCTCACATCCTTTATACAGAGGCTTCTTGGCACCCTCAAGCATCTTGAAAAATTTCTCAACATCCCCAGAAGGAATGTTTACATCTTCAGGACTTTCTATTGCAGTATCGCCATCATTATCCTCGCCATGAACCCCAAAAGCATCATGAAGTAAGCTTTGAACATCGTCCACAATATTTGGAGTGTTAGCACTTGTAGGTGGTATAGGAACACTTGTGCTATCTGATGGGACCTCTCCATAAGCTATCCATTGATTGTAACCTTTGATAAATCCTATAACTATCAAGTGTTCCTTTGCAACTTCTCTTTCCACAGAAATAATCAGTTTACATTCCTTGCACGGACATAAAATGACTCCATTTTTTCTTGAAGAAGCAAAAGCAAAATCCAAAAACTTTTCTAGACCAACCAAATATTCCTGACAGTACCTCGGTTGATTCATCCAGCTTTTGTCCATAGCTTAATTAACATAACATTTAACCTGCCAAAGTTCAATTTCATGTTAGCTCAAAGTTCAACAAATCAACACAAAACATGCTTCTATAATCCCAAGTCATTATCTTACATATTTTACTACAAAAAAATCACAGAAAGTTATAAACAAAGAAATACGAGTCATAACAGCAGGAATAGTTTCATGCATACGAATGACTATAACAAAGGAACTAAAGGGTCTTGTTGAATTTTCAAAAGTAAATATCTCATGACAGTCAACAAAAACAGTTCACAATAAATTTTATGTGCATAAAAATTAATTGGGAAGAAGGAAACTTCTATATCCATCGAATAAAACAAATTAACTGCAAAGAACCTGATAACCTGCAAACAAAGAACTCACAAACTTTTAACCAAAAATGATTGTATAAATCTACAAACACAAAGAAATAAGAATCTGATCAATAAAAAAATTGGACACTGATCTCAACACATTTTAAATAAAGGCATAAATAAAGACTTTTAGGTGAAAACACCAACTAACCAGCATAATTTCAAGAAAATGGCCATAGCCAAGCAACTCAAGATTCCAGTTCAAAAAAAAACAAAACAAATCTCAACAGTCAGCATAGTAAGCAAAAGTAGTTCATAACATATACAACCATGGGAAAGAAGTTTAAAATAGCAGATACAACTGAGAGGAAAAGTATTTTTAAATTTTATTATATAAAACGAGGTAATTTTAAACAGGTGACATCTAGCATTCTTGACGGATTTGGTTAATCTCTTGACCGAGAATGTATAAGCAAGCTTTTATTGTTCATTAAGCTTTAGTTGACCTACAGGTTAATGTTTACAGGAATCAACCTCAGAAAATCACTGTTATTTTAAATAGTTTTGGAAGTAATCATTAATTAAATTATTAAAAATATTGTAAATTCCATAATTACATGCAACCTTTTGTTATCAGCAACAATAAACTTTCAGTATTGCACCAACAAAAGGATTATCTAATGTGCTAAAAATCTTGAAAGTCCAAACAATTAATTAGTGGTGCCATTTGGTTCCACCTGACCACAAACAATTACAGTTTAAAAAATAAAGTCGCAAAACAAAACTCATCCAAATGTGTTGCATTTCTTTAAACACCCAATTCAAGATATGGGAGCTAACTCTTATATCTTGTCTATGCGCTATGCATTTTCCTGTTCTTTTTCCAAACTTTTGACCAAGCGGAAGATGCATCTAAATCCAACATTTATTGATTACAGATTTTTACAATATAAAAGAAATAAGAATTGGATCTATAAAACTTTTGGAGACTGATCTTAACACATTTAATTTAAATTCTTTTAGAAATTACTCCAGGTTCAAAACAGGAACTCACGAGAGTGATTTCAAGCAAGCAGATGTGCCATGTGACGGAACTAAAGATTTAAATATCTCAAGTGTACAGTCCCCAAGCTTAGTACTGATTGGTATCAGAGCCTCTATCCCCAAATCCTGACTAACCTATTATACACAAATAGGAGGAATAAAGAATCGCATCAAAAAAACTTACCAGCCTCAGAAATTTGAAATACAGAAAAGATGAGGGGAAAAAACAGAACAAATTGGTTGCGTAGTACCACTACCTACAACATTTCTTTATCATACGAGCTGTAGCAGAATGAATAAGCAATGACAAGCCTAAAGAACTTGTGGCAGCACAAATTTGTATGAATAAATAAAATATTTGATCTCTTTCCTACAATTGCTCTACATGGTTGAATGTTGCAGGACTAACCCATTTAATCACCATTCTAGCTATTCTTTTCTGCAAGATAAAAATGACAGAATTCAAACGGTTCCTGGTCTTCTTCCTTGCCGTAACATACTACTAATGATAGAGGCAATTTGTCAAACATATTATGTTCATACATGTATACTACTAATGAAGTTTCATTTTTCTCCACCAAAATTAACCAAATCATCGATATGAATATGAAACAAAAAGAGAAAGAGACGAGGTGAAATCATTAGCAATACCAGATTCTTACTTTTGAGTTGAAAAAGTATGTGTGACTTCCTGCAAAATACCTGGTGTTTTGTCTCCTGCGTACCAAAGTATTGAAGGCTTAACCAGTTGGATTGAAGGAGAGTCCAGTGAAGGAATGAAGAGTTTGGTTGAGGAAGATTTTCACGGATGATTTTCGTTCCCGCTTTGTTTTCCCGCTTTCTTTTCCCGCGTACATATTCAGCCTACGAGTAATGAATTCTAAATCAGTTCAGCACTTCAGCGTGGGAATATTCATTTAAATTTTCAATATTTGATGTGTAAATTTGATTCTTTTCTCATTTTTTCTCCAAGATTAATTATTGTTTATTTCCATTTTTAAAATTTATTTGTCTTCATTATGTCAAAGTGATAATTTATTTATAGTTAATGTACACGTAAATATTATAATGTTAAAATAGAATGCTTTTATGACACCATGTTATGGTGTTGGTTTTGACTCATTATAACTACATCAGGGCTATTAATTTCTTTTTTTATAAATTTAAAATTGTAGTATATGTTATACTACATTTAATAATGAATTAACAGATCATTTATCCCTACATTGATTTGGACATAAATTATGCAATGTTGAGACAGAATGATATTACAACGCTATATTTTAAGTATTGGTATAACTAACTATAGCAACATAAATTATATTGATATTATCTTGCTATCTTACATGATGTCGTAATAGTATTCTATAACAACATTAGTAAAAAAATGTTATAAAATATATGCTGGGATAGCTCCATTTTGTTGTAGTGACGAGTGTGTGTGTGGGTGTGTGTCACGGTCGACCAGCTATCCAGGGAGACTGTATTATCGATGCCTCCGCAGACATGGATTTCAGGGATGGGTCGTGCCCGATGCGTTTGACTCGGCAAGAGGCAGCACTGGTAGTTTGATTCCGCAACACGAATTTCGTTGCAGAGATCCAAGATGCAGTTTTGCTAGCCATGTTGTGGTCAAAGAACCTATGGTTGTGCTGCAAAATGGTTGCAACTGTTCATACATTCTTAAGGCATTGGCGGTATTGAATATGGTTTTCCTTGGTGCAAACATTTTCCAGTTCTTGTTGGGGTTGTTGGGAAAGTGAATTTAGATTCCTTAAACTAGTCCATTGTTTGGAGCAAACATGTTCCGTTTAATGTATGGGTATGTTTACTGTGTCCAGATATGTCAAAATATTTTCCTGTATTTTGTGTGATGTAGTGTCATTCGATGTCGTTAGTTGATGTCTGAATTTGTTTGTTGGTAGGAGTTGTAACGAAGTGACATTTTGCTGGATGGAATTTGCATAAAATGAAGATGCTATTGTAGGAAGCAATGATCATAAGTATTGATTGGACCTTGATTATGTCATTGGACAATAAACATCACTTTACAATAATATAGGTTCTAATGTTTTACAACGGAAGTGGACCCCACTGATTGCATAGTGTGCCATATAGTTCCTAGAAACGACTGCTAAATCAGCGATGGTAGCAAAATGGACAATATTGGAATTATAGAATCTAGAAGGTGCCCTGTAAGTGTCCTACTACAACAGAGCAACAACTCTAATTAATGCAAGTTTACAAAAGAAACCATAATTTTGCAAGTTCTATGACATGAACGACCACAAATGGTGGTGATGGTAATGTCAAAAGTGGTGAGATGGAGGCGGTTGTGATGCACTTCTTCTTAGACTTCCTGTTTCCTTCTTTGGACTAAGTGTGGATAAAAGAGGTGGTTGTGAGCTGGAACGCGGTACATCAGCTGGGGGCGGGTATTCAACAACGAAGCTAAAGTTGTGCTAAGCAACCTAGCTGCTCTCTCATTGAACAAAAACGTCCTTCCCCACATATAGTTGCAGGTAGCCTCATGTTTAGTACCAAATACATGGATATCTCTCAGTGACGGGGCCCAAATAGTTGAAAAATAAATACGACGCAGGTGAATAGCAAACTAATAATTATTTGGATGAATTGCAGATATAACCCAACATAATCTTCCTAAAATACATATATAAACCCATATGATATTATCCACGGGTATGATGGATCACATTACCCGCGGGTCTGATGGATCAATATAGTTGAGACTTTTGATCACAGTGTTCCCGGGTAATGTGTGTAGGATGAATGGTCCTAATCCTCTGGTTTTAGTACTAAGATCCTGAGCATAGAACAATCCAAGAAATGAATTTAATGTTCTATATGTGATTGAGGGACATGAATCAGAATGGAAAAATCATTAGGGGAAATCAGAATACCTCAGCAGTGTACTGTAGTGGTAAATGTGCGATTATTTTAGTAATCGGTGATCGACCTTCAATCCCTCCACTTTCCTCATTCAGCATTTAGAAAATCGTTGTCCCCGGTCATTAGTTCATGGACCAGCACCTCCACGACAGGTTCTTCCACTACCACCTGGACCGGGACCTCCATCATAGATTGATCCACTGCCACCGGTGGTTCCTCTATTACCACCTGGACCGGTTGCTGCACCATAACTCATAGTTCATCTGCAACAACTATTCCCTCCCCATGATGTGGCTTCTCCACGACAACTCGCACCAGAACGCCCTTTCTGTCATGGACATTGGATGAAGTAGCCCTTTCTTGGTCGCTGAATTCTTTCTCCACAGCATCGAGTGCTTGAAGCATCAGCTTCTCACCCTCAACCACACCCAGAAACTCACCTCCTACAACAACCTCTAACTTACGCCTCGCCGTTTGCTTAGTCCTCCTTGTCCCCCTTTGTCTTCTTTTTCATTGTTGGTCGTGGTTGAGGTTCAACAATTTCATTCTCTGGCAGTTGAACCACAGGCAGCACATCAATGTTTTCCTTAACTACTTGCAATAGAATAATGTCATTAATGATTAGTAATATGACATTGTCAAAGGGCATGAATATATGAAATGGTCATGCATAATTTCTTCTTGTCATTATGTAAAAAAACCATAAACAAGACTGAGAGGTTCACCACGGCGTCCTGTTTACAGATGGGGGTAGGCCCTTCAATGATAGGAAAATCCACTTCATGCTCACCACCATCATGGACCTTTATGATGAAATCAAGTTACGGGGAGCCAGACAATGATCATGAACTGGTAAGAATGTGGAAATTTACCTCATTCTCATTCAAAATAGGGGGTGAGAATTGTTGCTCCGTATCATCAGCTGCGGGCAGGTATTCATGAAAAATTTAGGGTTAGAATCGCACTTTCAAGTTTTACAGGGTTAGATTGTCACTTTTAGAAAATAATAGGGTTAGAGTTGAAGTTTACCCTGTTTTCAAAGTATCAACTTTTCACAAATTTATTTATTCTTAATCATAGATAAGAGGATGGGACAGTTTTCAAGTCAATTGTTCAAATTCAAAGTGTACAGTTTAAAATGGGGAAGAGTAGTATCAGATTTGAACTTCTTCTTTTTTCATTATATAATAAAAAGAACTAACTTAAACTTTGTTAACCAAAAGGGTTTTAGAAAGATGAGTGATTACAAAGAATGAATATATATTCTTTTTTCTATGTAGTATAGATTGAGACAAAATTAGGAACGAGGAAGGATACATTAGCACATGGGCTTCAGAAAAAAATAAGAGGCCAGAATAGCACATGCAGCACGTACATTTAGTGATGGTAAAATGAATGGAAGAAGCAAGAACAAATTAGATTTCATCGAGGAAATTGCCAATTTTCAATGATTCGATTGTGTCTTTGTTGGTTTGCGTTGAATTAATTAAGTTTTATGTCACCTTGTGGAACCGGATTGAGACCTTCATGGACCCCTTCTTCTGCGGTCATCATCAGCTTAAAATGTCTAATCTTAACCAACATTAATTCCTCCTCAACATTAATTCCTTCACTGGTTCAGTTCTTAATCACCCTTTCTGTATCCTTCTAGACTTTTTTAAAATAACCTCTTATTATTTAAATTAAATATTAATATAAAAAAGAATTAAATAGAGAGCAATTTTTTTACAGAATAGAAAAGAATAATTCATTTTTTCATTTAAAAATTATCACTATTGTGTAGATATATCTTAAAATAAAAAAATTGATAACTTTAGAAGACAAATAAAGTATGAATTGATACAAAAAAAATTCAATGTAGTAAAACAATAAACTCTAAATGATAAAGTGTACTGTTACATCATACTATATAGTATATTTTATTGTTTCCTGCTCTGTATTTATAATAACTTTTATATACTTCATATTTTGGAATTAGGGTTGGAAAAAAGAACTAAATTTCGCCCGATCAAACTGCGGATGAAGAGTTTCAAATCTTAGTTCAGATCGCGTTGTTTTTGGACTCAAAATTTTGACACATCATTTTTATATCGATGTTGATGAAGGGTGAACCCCACTCCAGTGGAAGGTAAAATGGTCCGTAAATTTTAAAAAATGAGTCAAGTTTATAGTGATAATTTCCATATTGGCCAACGCTAGAAAACAATAGGTCAACATCGGACTCAAACATGAGGGTATGAGTTTTTAAGTCACAGCTAATCCAGAGGCACATGTTCACTTTTGAAAAATTGAGGATACATATGC
>JAUOBV010135160.1:0-32007 GCA_032360425.1 Rubia occidens | reverse complement strand
CTTCTCTGATCCAATAAAACCGCCTTTAATAGGTATGGTTTCCAAATAGTGGGAAACTGCAAGAAGAAAATGAGAAGCTGAAGTTTGAGGTTAAGTGTCCTAATTTGGATGCCAAAATATTCTAAAAGAGAAGTTAGCTAGTGGACAATGAGGGATTATGATACTACCATCACCATTTATAACCAGATCTTTAAGGCTTATGGTATTTTCTTTAAGCATGGGGAAGATCCCAGGTTAATAGGGAATATTTGTGCCTTTCTTTGGTTCTTTATAAGGAAGATAAAGAGCCTTCTGCCCGAGAGAGGGCCTAGAGCCCTAGCGGCCCATGGTTATGGCTTGGCCAAGTCGATTGGATCATAATATTAATGTTTCCCATAGCTTACCTTCCGCCTCCGAAGCACAATCTCGTCAAAGGCTGATTCGTCAAGCTTCTAGAAATTAGGAATTAAAATTCAAGATGATATAGCCTTAGAAGTAGATCCAGAAGTAGGGGTAGTAGGGGTCAATCAGGATAACAACTTCACTATTTGGATCTTCTACTCTGGTAAATAAAACATTTGTTTCTTCATTGAATATTTTAGCTTCAGATTTTTTGTGTTTAGCTATGGTGGTTTCTACCACTTAGGATTTTATTTATCTACTTTACGGATCGTTCACCTAGTAGGGAAAAGTAGCATTCATCCACTTTAGGAGTTTTTTTATCCCTGAGGGAGAACTTTGTTGTAGAGAAGGGTTATTTCGTTTTATGGGGTTTTCATCCCTTAGGGAGATTTTTTTGTAGGGAGATCATCTTTTGATGAGACATCTTCATTGTAAATAGGCTATCCTCTGATGAGATTGCCTCCATGTAGAGATCGTATTCTGATGAGACGTCTCTTTGTTGAAGAATGACTATCCTTTTATGGAATTTCAACAATGAAGAGATCGTCTTCTGATGAGACATTTCTGTTGGAGAACGATTATCCTTTGATGGGATTTTTTGCCATGTGGAAATTGTCTTCTGGTGAGATATCTCTTTGTTGGAAAATAACTATCCTCTGATAAAATTTCAGCCACGTGGAGATCATATTTTAATGAGACATCTCTTTGCTGGATCTTTTGATGGGATTTCAGCTGAAGGAGACATCATATGCAATCTGAACATAAATTTAATTTAAAATAGGTAGCCTAATTGTCCCCTTAGGGTGAACGACTACATCTGCATCATAATATAAAAAGAAAATCCCAAAGTTCCTCTTAGGATGAACTACTCTCTGGGCATAAATAAAAAGGAAATAATGTGTCTAGTTTATATCTCTTTTCTTTTTTAATTTTTCTTTTGGGGGGGGAGTGGGGTTGGGGGGGCTACACCCTTATTGTAGAACACAAAGTTGTTGCTGCTTATGAACTTCAACTTATCGGCTCTAGGAGAAGGAGTTTGACCTTCATTTGCTGGAGATTAGTAATTGAGGGCTCTTGTGCCTTAGCTGAGCTGTCTATGTTTTCCTGGCTCGTAGGATGTTCATTGCATGGTGGAGCTCGATAGAAGTAGGGAAATTGTAAAACTCATTCTTCTATAATGTGATTGCCTAATTGAAATAGGTGTGGTTTATGGAGTACCTGACCAACTGTAGCTATCTCCAATGGTGGTACTTCTGAGGTGGAATCATCTTCTCCTATACCGTAGCATCCATGGATTGAGTTGACTCCCTTCATTATGTTGAGCTCTTTACCACATATCATCACACAAAGATGGGCCATATCTTGATCTCCTGTTACTGGAATGATCCCATTTTCCCTTGGGAACTTCATTACTAAATGGTTGGGTGACCAAATAGTTTTGGTCTGATTCATTCAAGGCGGCTGAGTGTCAGATGAAAGGGTGACAACCACGACACCAAGGTTCTTCCGGTCATTTGGATTAGCATCTAAGAATGTGATGGCTTCCATAACTAATGCTTGAAATACTTATCCCTGGGTTCCTCCGGTGGTTTGGATCGACTTCAGTTATTGATTGCAGTATTTTGACATACCATCCCCAATTATTCTAATTATTATGTTGACTAATGATCTGTACTACGACGGGGTCGTTAAAACTATCAACCTTTAGGGAGAGGAAATTTAACTTGCGTAGCGCTTCACAAAGATAAGATTTATTAGTTTCTCCCGTTCTTAGTACTAAACAACCAAGGGGTAGATAGTGGCAAGTCTGGAAGCATCCACAAAGATGCTAGAAATTTAAATGTTAACTATACAAAGCCACAATCGGGTCATCAATCCGTTCAAGTGTCAGGAATAGTCAATATTGCAAAACAAGGTTTGGGAGGGGGTTTATCTATCAACTACAAGCATGCAAGGACAAGATTGTAAGCTATATAAAATTAACACTTGGAGATGTTTGCGTTATATGACCGGTAGTATATTTCGATCCCTGATTCAATCAAATACAAGGTATAAAAACCTATCACAATACTTATGTCACATAGCGTGGTCGATAGTCAACACTTCCTCTTATCTGTCATACAAAGGTGCTCCATTTTCTTCTATCGACACCGCCTCAGTAATTAGAGAAGTGCAACAATGGCCCTACCTGCTATGTAGTTCTACTCATTCCCCGTGAAGAATTATGTCCCAGACACTCTACTATAAACGTTTCTCCCTAGGCCTATAGAGGCAAAGGGATCAACACTTCATGATGACTCTAGGGTTGCAACGACAAAGGTCGAATTATGCCAACCCTAGTTGCTACTATTATCTTATCCTCCTATTGGGCTACTATCCAGTTCTCACTAGCGTGTAGTCAGTCTAACTAGCGCACGGTCATCGGAGAGGTGCTCATAACCAACATGCATACACCCACACGGTCGCAGACTTCTCACTCCCCCCCATTACCCTAGCCAACACTCCTTAAGGGACAACAATAGTGTTCCATACAATGAAAGTAGATTAAATTGTATGCCAACACAGTATAGAAATCACACATTTAACAAGAATGTAAGGCACAAGTCAACATGATAATCATTAGCATTAAAGGATAAGAAGATCTTAGAATCTCACAAAATAAATGCCAAGTCATGAATACAAATATAAATCCACAAGCTAAATCACCACTCCCTAAGCATTGAATTGATCCATTGGATTCAATGCCCTAGGGAAAAACAAGAAGAATTAAAATAAGAGAGAATGGTTAGCCCCTTTCTCTCTCTACCTACTCTTAGGAAAAACTAGAAGAATGAAAATAAAACTATCCAAACTTAAAACCTAGTAGACATAGGTCCTCTTAAATAGTATGTAGAATTGGGCCTTAAAGAGCCCAAAAAGGCCAAATAAAACTCCAATTGCTGCTAGGCACGGGACGTGTAACAGCACACGATCCATGTAGCACGGGCCGCCAGCTAGGCATGAATTTCTGATCTCCTGAGTGCACGGTCACGCGTATCTTTACTGCCCATTGGTTGAAAGCACCTTCTGATTGGTTGAACGACACAGACCGTGATTAACCTTGAGGGCCGCCTGCTAGAAGCTTGATTTCACGTTTTGAGTGGCATAGGCCATGTATAACCCTACGGGCCACCGTCTGGGAGTCAATTTTTGGGCAACTAATAGTGCGGTCAAGCAAATCTTCATGTCCCTTGGATAGTCTTAGGATTCTACCTTTAAGTGCACGGGCTGCACATTATGGCATGACCTGCGCTGCATACTTAGAGCACGATCTTGTTGAACGACACGGGCCCTGTAGTTTTCTATAGCCTGTGCCAAGGCACTTTGGTACCACCATTATTGGCTAGCACGGCCCGTGCAGTATTACACAGGCATGCCAGTTCTTCACTTGTTGAGCTTTGACTCCTTTATCTTCTAGGCTTGGTTCCATCTACTACCACGTTTTGACTCGTGACCTTCTGTCTACTACAATTCTTATGAATGGCTTTCTACTATCTACTACCATCCTTGCGAATGGCCTTCTACATTCTACGCCAAAGTGCTTACGAGCAATCTAACAAATAAGCTCACAAAACAAGATATAAATACTCGTAAGGACATAGTGTCCATCAAGTCTAATAAGTCTATAAAATTAAGGATTTAGACAAGAAAACCAACAGTGACTATCTAACCCCCTTGTAATGTAAAACCGACTAAACCTAGCAATCAACCAAACAAAACATACTAATATATGTGCTAAATGCGTTGGTTAACACATGCTTTTAGGTGCAGATAAACTACCTTGCCATTGGTGATAGCACTCGTTTATTTTAGAATATGACGAATAAATGCTTTTATATCAACTAAAGCATGATGAAAAGTATGCATTGGTTAAATATGACAAATAATAAGAAATGTGTTAAATGCATTGGTTAATGCATGCTTTTATATCAACTAAAGCATTTATTCGCCATATTCTAAAAATAAACGAGTGTTATCAATATGACGAGTTTTGGTCTGCACATCAATCTTCATTCATGCCCAGACTCTGATCCTCGTTTTGTCTTACCTCTTTTCCTTCAGCCTAGGGTTTGGGTCACTATGCTATGCTTCTTTTCCTTCTGAGGATCATCCTTTTTCGAATAGAGGTGATTCAATGTATTCTTGGAACATTCTTTGACTGGGGAATTTCTCAATCACTAGCGTTAGTTGATAACACTCATTCATTTTTAGAATATAACGAATAAATGCTTTTATATTAACATATACATATTATTATTATGTTCATATTTATAATAAAATGAAAGTTTAGGTTATTGAGTAGACTCTAATAGGTCATAAAAAGTATATATGTATATAAAAATATTAATATCTAAAATTTTAAAAATATATATTATAATAACATATACATATTATTATACTCATGTTTATAATAAAATATAGTATTGATATTTTTTAATTAGCTTAAGTCAAACCTTAATTATTATTGTTTATGTATAGAAAGTCAAACTTTATTTATTAGTATTTATACATAGAAAGTCAAGTAAGGGTTGACTGCTATTAAGTTAAATAATTAAGTCTTAGTTAATAGTGTTTATATTTTATTTTTAAATGGTGAATCTTA
This sequence comes from Rubia occidens, assembly GCA_032360425.1. NCBI lineage: Eukaryota > Viridiplantae > Streptophyta > Magnoliopsida > Gentianales > Rubiaceae > Rubia > Rubia occidens. The sequence goes on along the minus strand of JAUOBV010135160.1, from coordinate 26,984 downwards.
GTTATTAGTGTTTATATAATCGTTCAAGTAAGGGTTGATTGTTTATTAATGAAATAGTCAAGGCTTAGTTATTAGTGTTTAACGTGAGAAAGTCAAGTAAGGGTTGACCGTTGATTAGTTAAATAGTCAAACCTTAGTTATTAGTGCTTATATATAAAAAGTCACCTAAGATTGATAGTTGATTAATTAAAGTAAAATCATAGTTGTTATTATTTATATATAGAAAGTCAAACCTTAGTAATTATCGTTTATATGTTGAAAGTCAAACCCTAGTTATTAGTGTTTATACATTGAAAGTCAAGTAAGGGTTGACTATTGATTAGTTAAAGAGTCAAGTCATAGTTATTAGTGTTTATATAGAGGTAAGGATTGATCATTGATAGTTGATTAATTAAAGTAAAACCTTAGTTATTACTGTTTATATATAGAAATTCAAACCTTAGTTATTATTGTTTATTTATAGAAAGTCAAACCTTAGTTATTAGTCTTTATATGTAGAAAATCAAGTAAAAATTGGTTGTTAACTAGTTAAATAGTAGAGCGTTACTTATTAGTGTTTATATAGAGAAAGTAAAGTAAGGGTTGACCTTGTTTATTTAAAATAAAATCTTAGTTATTTGTGTATAGAAAGTCAAGTAAAAACTGAACATTAAATAGTTTTTTTAAAAGATTACATACAATACAAGCAACCAAATTACATATTAACATCCTAATCTAGGACCTAACTAGGAGACACCACTACTACTGAATCTATTGAAGTTCAGTGGAGTTTGAAACTCCATCCATTGAATACCTAGGGATGCCCTCCTGAGAACACCCAAACACAACTCCACTAACGAACCGCTGTCACCGAAACCAGAACCACCATGATCTCACCATTATCGACCACTTGTAGGTTGGGAAACCACAACGAGGACTATCGACACGGTCCCATGAAACTGGATAGTTGATCTGCACCAAAGAGTATGTGTTAACCAATGCATTTAACATGTTTTTGATTATATTTTGGTTGGTTTATTGCTAGGTTTAGTCGGTTTTACATTACATAGGGTTTAGATAGCCATTGTTGGGTTTCTTGTCTAAATCCTTAATTTTGTAGACTTATTAAACCTAATGGATGTTATATCCTGTCGAGCATATCTAGATCTTGTTTCGTGAGCTTAATTGTTAGATTGCTCGTAAGCACTTCATCGTCGTTTATAGAAGGCCAAGAAGGCCATTTGCAAGGATGGTAGTAGACAGAAGGCCACGAGTCAAAATGTGGTAGTAGATGGAAACAAGCCGAGAAGAAGAAGGAGTCGAAGTTCGACAAAGAAGGAAATGGCATGACCGTGCAATACTACATGGGCTATGCGAAAGGACCTTGGGACAGGCCATTTCTTTCTACATGGCACGTGCCAGAATAGTGCCTTATGCGGCTAAGTATGGGCACATGCAATGCCTTTTTATATGGCCCGCAAAAAATCAAGTTCAAGAATGCTAAGACCAGCCGCGAATATTTGCACACTCGCGCCATCAGTTTTGAAGAAATAGACCACACTATGTTGCATAAGTATTAGGATAGGTTTATATGTCTTGTACTTGATAAAATATAGCATCGAAATATACTAGTGGTCATGTAACGAAAATATCTCCAAGTGCCAGTTTTATATATTTTACTTTCTCCTGTCTTTGCATGATTGTAGTTGTTAGATAAACCCCCAAAACCCTGTTTTGTGGTACTAGATATTCCTGACACGTGATTGGATTGACGACCCGATTGCAGCTTTGCGTAGTTAACCTTTAAAGTCCTAGCATCTCTGTGGACGACCCCGGACTGTCCGCTATCTACCATTTTGGTAGCTTAGTAGTAAGACATGAGCAAAAATAAAAAATCTCTTATATCTGTGATGCGCTCCACGGGTTAGCTCAATTTAATGATCCTGCGGGGTGCCTATCAAATTTTGGCATTGCTGTTGGGGATGCTAGTCTAAAGACTTAACTGTTAACTTGCATAGCATATTGGTAGAGTAGTTTGTAATTTTTTTTATATTTTTGTTTTTCTTTAGTAGTTTGGTTGATTTTTGTTATTGAGCCTATGTGATAGCTATTCCGTTTACTCCTAATATTTTTGCTAGTGTTTGTCTTTGGTTTAGTTTCGTCTAGTTTTTGGTATATGGTACACACTTGTACCTCAAACTTAGGAACTTTACACTGCCTACTGAATAACGCAGGTGGTCGAAGAAGGAGAGCTAGGGTAGAGGTTCCACAAGGACTGACTGTAGTAGTTGAGGAGACTGTAGAAATGGTTGAGGACAATCGTACACTTAGGAAGTTGATGGCTCCAAACTTGGAGAATCAACCCCCATGCATTGTATTCCCATATTTGCCACCAAATGTGACTCGTAATTTGAAGAGCAGCATGATCCAATGCCTACCCACCTTCCATGGGATGGTTGGTGATGACCGGAATAAGCCTTTCTCAACATGAAGCCACACAGAGTTTTGGAAGAAGATTACAACTTGAGGTCATTTCCTTTCTCACTGCTAGACACAACCAAGGATTGGTTATATTATCTTCTGCCGGGGTGCATCACTTCTTGGATGAACAGAGGTTCCTTGAAAAGTACTTTCTGGTTTCCAAGTCCACAGGTCTAAAGAAGTAACTTTCCAACATTTCGCAAATGGTGAATGATTCTATTTATGAGTATTGGGATAGGTTTAAGAGATTGTTGGCGAGTTGCCCATACCATCCATTCAAAGAAGGAGATTAGGTGTACTACTTCTTCGAATTCCTTTGTGACGAGGTTATGAGAAAGGTTAATGCGGTATGCAATGACTCTGGAGACAACAAGAGTCCAAAGGATACAATGGCATTATTAAAATATGGCCAACAGGACAAGATAATTTGGCACCCAATCTCGTGTGATGACCTTAGATGAGCCGGCTCAATCTCCCAAATTGGAAGACCAAGTTTAAGCGCTTTCCTCGATTATGAAAGAATTTATGAAGGGGAGAGCTCAAGTCAAGGTGTGTGGCATATGTTTTCTAGATCATCCTACCGATACATGTCTGTGAGTGGTCGAAGATTTTGAAGAGGTGAAAGCTTTATACTTAAATGGTGGAAATAGGTAACAATTTGCTAGGGGGCAACAACAAGGGTTCAGAGGAAACCAAGGAGGAGATAGATAAGACCCCTATGCATATACCTCCAATCCTCGATACATTGATCACCCCAACTTCCATTGGTGTGAGGAGAATCAAGGGTAAAACTAAGGTGGACAACCTTAACCTCAACCCTATCCAAGGGAAGAAAGGTCTTCCAATAACAACGCCGCTTTGTACTAGTCGTACAGGGAGGAGATCCTAGATGCAATAGCTCAATTGTCTAAGAAGAGCTATATTTTTGTGGAGCAAACTAGGAGAGAAATTGAGGAGCTTGTCACTAGAGCCTTTTCGAGTATCAAGAATCTCAAAGTCCACGTCGGCCAACTCGCCACTTTGGTGAGCCTACTTGAGGCTAGGGAATTTGGAAAGTTTCCTTCCCAACCCAAGGTAAATCCACGGAATGTAAGTGCATTGAAGTTGAGAAGCAGGAGTGAGGTACACGAGGCCGAGAAAGATATTTTGCAAGAATATGATTTGATTGTGGAAAGCAGTAAGACCAACTTTGAAGAACAAGAGATGGATATTGAAGAGGAGCCCTCGAAAGAGCTTCCTACCTCCGAGGCAAGGGTGATCCCTCCAACGTTGTTTCCTAGTGCTACGGGGAAGGACAAAGGTGGCAAATAATGAGTGTATAATCACAAAGTCTTCAAGAAGGTCGAGGTTAGCATTTATATTCTTGATGTGATTGAGCAAGTTTCCTCTTATTCCAAATGCATGTACTAAAAAGAGGAACAAACCAACTAAGAAAGTATGTCACTTGAAAATAGGGGGAGTAGCCACTTTAGCTCACAAGAACATACCTAAGAAGTGTGATGACCCAAGAATGTTTTCGATCCCTATTTCCTTAGGTGATGAATTGGTGAAAAATGTTATGATTAATTTGGGTGCATTTATTAATTTGATTCTTTTTAGCCTTTATAAAAACTGTGACATAGGTGAGCTTATAGACACTAGGGTTATTGTCCAACTAGCTGATCACTCACAAGCTAGCCCTAGAGGAATACTCAAGGATGTCATGGTTAAGGTAGGTAGTTTAGTGTTTTCGGCAAACTTTTATATCCTTGATATAGTGCAAGATGGTGGTGCACCCCCAATTTTATTGGGGACACCGTTCCTAAGAACATCAAGGACTAAAATAGATGTTTATTTGGGAACACTAACCATAGAGGATGACATTTTTAAGGTGGGATTTGATATTTATAAGTCTAAGCATAATTCACCTATTTCCCCTCTTATGTGCAATGACATATCTCTATGTGATGAACTTTTTCAACATGATGACTTTTGCATAACTTGTGATGATAATATCTTGATGAGTGCCTTGCTGATCTCAGTGAAATTGATGGAAGTGATAAGATGAATCATGTCTTGAGCTTTAATTATGAGGAAAATGTTGATGATACCTATGCTATGCATGAGTTTAGTGATGACCCTTCAATTGTGGATTTTTTTCTATGCTCACTAACTTGCAGCAGCCTATGGATGGTGGTGAGGACTTAAACCCCCCTCAACTACCCCCGAAACTCAAATACATAGCTAAGAATCATCATTGGCTAAGGATGGGCACACCCTCTCCACGGTGAGCAAAGAGCGTGAAGGTAAGGGTGACACTTTGTGGAGATCCCTCCACAAAGATGTCATCGTGGGTGGAGTCGTGAATGGTGACTTTGGAGACCCAAAAGTAGGTTCATTCTAAATGAAATGCATGAAGAAATAAGTCGTGATGATGATAATAAATATACGGTATGTTTCCTTCCTTTTCTTTGATGTTTTTGGTAGTTAGATTTTGCGTGTTTTTGTGTGACAAAGAATTTTGTGTGAAACTCTGTCTGATTGTTGGGTCTAAGATCAAGTCTCATGTTTATGGCTAGAAGGAGATAGGTCTTTGGCTAAAAAAATTATTAAGATGATGGAAGTGATGGGGGCACAATTCTTTCCATGGCACGGCTAGTGTAAGTTCATGTGACACAAGGCCATCACATGGCATGACCCGTGCCGCTGCCTCGTGCCAGCTTGTGACTGTGCAAAAGTGCATATTTTTTTAGCTTAAATTTTTTGGCCAAACAAGCATTTGTATCCCATTAATTCCGCAGGTCTTTTACTCCCTAAGCATGTTGATGTTAATGGTGTTTCACCAAAACATCAACACCTTCCTTGTGCATTAATTGAGTGAAGCTTTGTCTCTAAAGTTTCTATTTTTTCTTAGAAAAATATTATTCCATTCTTTCCTCTCTCCAAAATAACCCATATTTAGGTGATCTTTGATTCTTTGAATTAAATTTCAAAGCACCTTTCCCCATCCATAAAGGTCATTTAATCCACTACCAGTCCTTCAAAAACACTCATTCTCACTTCACATTTGGAAGAACTCAAAAAATTGAGCACTTTTATCTCAAAAGAGAGCACATTTTACCTCTTCTTGGGTGGATTTTCAATTCTTAGCCTTAAAATTTTAGGTAAAAATCATTGAACCCTGTGTTTACTTGCTCTCTTTAATATGATTGTGTTGTTGAGGGAAGCATCCATGTCGAACTTGTGAGTGTTTTAGGAAGGTAGGCGGGTTGTATGAATGATTTTTTGTTGGATTAAGTGTGTGGGAAGTTTATAATCTTTATGTTGAGATGATATGGTTTGCCTTGTGTTGGTTTTTTAGGAAAAATAATTCTTGACTAAATGACCTTTGTGTTGGAATGATAAGATTTCCATTGTATTGGTTGTTTCAGAAGTTTTCTCTTGTGGAATGATCCTTGATGCATGTGTTTGTATATTCTTTTCATTACCATCTTCTTCTCGTTCTTATAAAATGGATCCAAAGAATAGTGGACCGAAGAAATGAACAACTTCCCATGTGAGAAGGGGAAGAAGTCGGCTAAAGTTGGGAGACAAGAGCCGATAACTTCCCTTCCTCTTAACCCTGCCTTTGTGGTTGAAGAGTTCAAGTGATTGGCCAACATTTTCGAGAGTGCGGCTCGGGGGTGGAGATACCTAAATAGCCCAAAGAGGACCATTTTGGAGATGGAGTTTGCATGCAAGAAGACCTTGGGATCTTTCGGCCTACTCGAGCTCGTCACCTATTTGCTGGGATGAAAAGGCTTAGAGGGTTTTGTAGAGATTCACTCCAAGACTTATATAAGGTGGACTTTGGAGTTTTTTGGCAACCCTAGAGCAAGCGACGGACAATGATGGGAGGAGGATCATCCATATACACTTGGATGAAAAGGAATACACGATGACACATTAGGAGATCGCCCGAGCTTTTGGGTGGACTTATGGGAAAGAAGTTCCAAGGACTCACTAGCAAGGACTACCTTTCTCATTGAACAGCTTTTGGAGGAACCTTACGGGAACGTAGAGGAACCACTTTTACAAGAGTACCATAATAGTCCACCTGAATTTGTGGTAAATGCACCGGCTCCTATCCGTGGAAGTGTTTTACCACATAGAGATCTCACAATGCCCCAACCGAGACATTCAAATTCTTTGGGCAATGACCCCGGAAGGGAATCTCTATCCCAACATGGTAGGGACTTCATGGAGAAATGCTTAGCCGTGGGGAAGAAGAAAGCTGGCAAGATACCGATGAGAGACACGGTTGGACTCTTAGCCCAACACTTGGGACATCCGGTTCCCTCTCCTTTTGTCGTGGCAAACCTTGGTCATTAGGGGAAAAGGTAAAGCATGAACAAGTTAGCACTGGCTTTGATGATTACTACCACTACGTCAAAGAACCACTTCATTTAGTTGTACGGTGGAGCTTCGGTTTGTAGCTTCATGATTCTCCTACAACCCTAACGCACCGACACCGACATCAACCAAGACACCACCTTGGAAGACCTTTTTCTAGCGCCCGATCCTCTATTTTAGAAAGGTTTCAACAACATCTTATCAAACCCAACACTGGCTTTGATGATTGCTACAACTACCTCGGAGGACCGCTTCATTTTGTTGTACGGTGGTGCTTAAGTGTGTAGCTTCATGATTCTTCCACACATGGAATGCACCACCATTGACCATGACATCGCCTTGGAAGACCTTTTTATAGCACCCAATCCGCTGTTTGAGAAAGGTTTCTACAACATCTTATCAAACTCGGACATGAACATTAAGGAGGAGAATGGTGAGATTCCACCTAGGGCACCACCTACCCGAGACAACCTACTTGCGAACTTCTTCCACCAATTCCGCACTTTTGGGGAACAACTCATGAGTTCAACCCAACTAGTGCAAGATATTGGTCAAGCGGTAGGAGGAATGCGCTTGAAAATTGAGGAATTTAGGACTAGGTTGGATTCTATGGATGACACCATGCGAGCTTAGGGAGTTATATTGGATTTCATTAAGCGGTAAGTGAAGGAAGAGTTTTCTATCGTGGATGAAATAGCTGATGTGGAAGAGGAGGCTACCGAGAAATTGATCAAAATATTTGATACTCTCTATGTCCCAGACTAAGCTGCACTTTTACTATTTGACAGTCAACATCCACATATTTTAATTGGTATATAAACAATAATATTATCGTATGTGATATTGTTGGATTCGTCGTAATAAGTAGTTTTTAAATATTGATTTTTTATTTGATGTGATTATACATAGTTAGACATATTAACGGTGAAACATGTTTCTTGAAGACCATGAAAAAGATTCTATGGAACTTAGTCTGGGACGGAGGGAGTATTTCAAGTCTTGATGGTTTTTGAGACCTTGTTCCCATCTAGAGTCAAGAGATGAGGAAAGAAGAAAGGAGGAGGAGAGACGAGGAGAGACGCTTGAGGGAGAGCCCTCTGGGGTCCCAAAAGTAAGTGTCACTATCTTTTCCTTAATCCATTTATGATTTCTATCATTTTGTTTCATTTGGGACAATGCAAGGTTTAAGTGTGCATGAGGGAGTAGTTAGAAACTTAGGAGTTCATCAAGATTTCTTCGTGTTTCGTGTTTCGTGCTTTGTGTAATTTTTCTTTTCTTAACTTCATCTATTATGAAGCCCACCTTTGAGGAATTTTTTGTTACACAAAAAATTGAAATTTTTGAAAAAAATGGGGAAAAAATACCTGACTAAGTCAAAAACCCAAAAGGGCGACTTAAGGTAAAAATAGGAAATGCCCTGATAGGTTGAAAAACCTATGCAAAAATGAGAGGCCATAGTGTGAAAAAAGGTGAGAGGTGATCTCAATATGTGTGTGAAGCTAGGATGAAAACCCAAAAGGGATCCTAGGCAAAATGAGAGAAATTGAGAGAAAAAGACTATGATTAAGCATCTATTAATTGTCATTGGCGGCTTCTTTCCCGAAGTAAGTTACTTTCACACTTATCATATATACCTTGCCCTTTTCTTGGTATTATCATATATACCACAACATAACTGGACTGTTATGGCACCTACAATGCACATAATTGATAAAATCCAAGCCATTTGTCAGGATTTCCTTTGGGGAAAGGGTAAGGACTTAAAATCTAAAAAACATTGGAGGAGATGGGAGAAACTAACATAACCATTACAGGAAAATGGGCTACAAATTAGAAGTTTGACAACCTCATAGACTTATTCTCAATGAAACTATGGTGGAACTTGCAACAGGGTACAAGTTTGTGGTCAAAGCTGATCTGGAACATGCCTCCATTTTACAGGACTTCTGATCCATGGAAAATGAGTGTAAAATTTTCAAAATTACCCGAGGAAAATACTTTCATTAGGATAGGATCAGGTGACTGTAGTTTTTGGTTATCTAACTGGTCTCAATTGGGCTATCTCATTGATAAATGGAACTCACAAATAGAATTTCCCCACCCCTATCTAACAGTTAGGGATTTTATGGAACACGGGTTTCTTTTTTTACAACTGTTTAGTTCTAGATTCTCTCAAAGTATATTGCAGGGCATTGATATCAATCTAAGGATCACAGAACAAAAGGACTTAATAATATGGAAGCCCAGCTCATCAGGTAAGTTGTCCATCCATTCTGCTTATGAACTATGTAGAAGGACAACTCCATCCTCTAATGTTCTCAAAAAGGTATGGCATCAACTTCTCCCTAGGAAAATTGCATTTTTTAGTTGGAAATTGTTAAATAGTTTTGTGCCACTGGATGATTTCATAAGCAATTTGGGAATTACTTCTGTATCTAGATGTTCTATGTGTTTAAAAGAACAGGAAACTATGGAACATCTATTTAATGGTTGTGATTTAGCAGTGATAATGTGGGCATATGCAAAGAACATGTTGGGTATTAGGGAACCTTCGTTTAGACATTATTTTGATAGGTTATCATGGTACTGGTCTTATAGAAATGATTGTAAAACCAGTAATAACTTTTCCAACATAATCCCTACCTTATCTATTGGTTAATTTGGAAAGCTAGGTGTAAAATAATCTTTCAGGGTGTTAGGAAAAATAGTAATAGCATGAAGCATCATCTTAACAGGTTACTCATAGACATTTTCTCTGTGCACCCTAAAAAAAATGCAGACTGTGAACACCTAATACAAAAGGGATTAATACATCTTCTTAAGCAGCCAAGGTTGAAAAGGATTAGGGAATATAAGTGGGAGCCCCCTGATGTGGGTTTTAAACTGAATACAGATGCAATATACTCAATTAGTGCACCTCCTAAAACTGGTATGATAGTAAGAGATTATAGAGAAGAGGTATGCTATTTGGGAGTTGATCAAATCCATCATGCTGCAGATGCATTACATGTTGAAGTTCTGGGAATCATTATGGGCATTAGGAAATGTTTGGAACTAAAATTTTCTTCTCTAATTGTTGAATCTGATTGTTTGTAGGTGGTACAGATGAGGGAAAAAAAGACAACATGGCATTGGAGGTTGCAACCTGAACTCATGGAACTGGACACATTATTAACAACATCAGCATTCAAGTTTCAACACTACTACAGGGAACAAAACAAGGTTGCACACCATCTTGCTTGTTTTCCTCAACAAAGGTTAACACAGAAGCATGAAGAATGGAATGAAAGTAATCTAAACGTTGCTACAATTCAAGCTATTCAGGGACACTTTTTAGGCCAGCCAAGCATTAGAGTTCATAGAACTAATCAAAGTTTTTAGTAATTGTCCATAGGTATCTAAGGTGTAGATTGGTTATGATCTGGCTGCCGAGATATTAACACGGGGTGGAGATATATTAGGTGGAAACATCTTAACCAAAACACACCTTCATCAACTCTTTTGTTTATAGTTGCACTGACTTTGTACTGATTTTGTACAGAAAACTAATCTGACGAGCCGAGCTAATGCTCAACATATGTAAGTATTTTGAGGATGGGTTTGGGGAGCCTATAATAAAACTCCCCCCACCTTCTGGTGGTTTTTATTTTTTTTTAAAAAAAGATCGGTTGGATAGGTTACTTTAACTTATTTGGAGTGAGGTTTTTCAGAGTCTCGCATCTTTGGGAGAACCATGGTAGCTTAGTAATAAAGTTGGATGTACTTAGCTCTCTTTGCATGGTACTTTCAGCTTATATTTTTGCCCGTTTTTGTTTACTCGAGGACGAGTATAGGTTTAACTGTGGGAGGATTCATCTGCACAAAAAATTATGCATTATCCAAGGCATTTAACACATTTCTAATTATGTTTTGGTTGGTTGATTACTAGGTTTTGCAGGTTTACATTAGAAGGGGATTAAATACTCATTGCTGGTTTTCTTGTCTAAATATTTAGTTTTGTAGACTTATTAGACCTAATGGATGTTATGTTCTTACGAGCATATGTAGATCTTTTTTTGTGAGCATAATTGTTAGATTGCTCGTAAACACTTCGGTGTAGTTTGTAGAAGGCCATCCGCAAAAGTGGTAGTATATATGGTAGAAGGTCATTCACAAGGATGGTAGTAAACAGAAGATCATGAGTCAAAACGTGGTAGTGCATGGAAGAAAGCCAAAAAGAAGAATGAATCAAAGTTCAACAAAGAAGCAAATGCCCGTGCAATACTACACGGCAGTGCCAGAGGACCTTGACACAGGCCATTTTTTTATACGCGGCCCGTGCCAAAACAGTGCCTCGTGTAGTTAAGTATGAGCATGGGCTGTGACTTTTTACAAGGCGCGTGCAAAATCAATTTAAAGACTGATAAGACCAGCCACAATGATTTGCACACCCGCGCCATTAGTTTTGAATAATATACTCCCAGCCGGCAGCCCATAACACTTTGCACGACCTATGCCGTTCAGAGGTGGAAATCATGCAACCAGTCTGCGACCCGTGAAGAATTACACGGCCTGTGCCATTCTATTCACCAAGGAGCATCTCTCAGCCAATGACCGTGGTGAATGATGTGACCGTGCACATCAAGATGCCGAGACAAGTACCCAGCTAGGGGCACGTACTAAATTACACGAGTCGTGCCAGGCTGTGTAGCACGGACCATCTAGGGTTCACTGGCCTTTTTTTGGGCCTTTAATTCTATCTATTTTAGATAGAAGCCTATGTATACTAGGGTTTGAGGAGAGAAGTTTTTAGCCTCGTTTATTTTTATTCACCTAATTTTGTAAGAGTAGGTAGAGAGAGAAATGGAATAATCCTTCTCTCTTAGTTTTATTTCTCCTTGTTTTTCCCCAAGGGCATTGAATCAAATGAAATATTTGGGTTCAATGCTTAGGAGGTGGTGATTTAGCTTGGGCATTAATATTTGTATTTATAACTTGGTAGTTATTTTGTGAGATTCGGAGATCTCCCTATCCTTTTATGCTTGTGAGCATTATGTTGATTGTTCTTTATATTTTAGTTAATTGCATAATTGTTAAACTATGTTGGCATACACCTTAGTCTACTTTCATGTTAGCGCATTAATTGACATCCTTTGGAAATGAAACCTAGATGTAATAGGGGGAGTGATAGTTCGGGACCGTATGGGTGTATGCATGTGGGTCACCGAGTCAATGTTCCGATGACCGTACACTAATTATCTAGAATGGAGAATGAAAGGTTACAGATAGAGATAACTTAGTAGCAAACTAAGGTTAGCATAGTTTGACCTATGTCGTTGCAACCTCAGAGTCAGCAATATTGTTCATATCATTTTGCCTCTGTAGGTCTAGGTAGAAGCATTCGTAGTGGAGTGCCCAAGACGTAATCTTATAGGGGAAAAGCATATTGGCACAGTAGACAGGGCCATTGTTGCACTCCCCTAATTATGGAGGTGGTGTCGGTAGAAGAATACAAGCGCACCCTTATGTCAAAGATAGGGGGAAGTGTTGGATATCGACCACACTATGTGACATAAGCATTAGGATAGGTTTATGTGTCTTGTAATTGATAGAATCTAGGATCGGATTGACGACCCGATTACGGCTTTGCATAGTTAAACTTTAAAGTCCTAGCATCTCCATGGACGACCCTGGACTTGCCGCTATCTACCATTTTGGAATATTAGTAGTAAGAACGGGAGCAACATAAAAATATTTATCTTTGATCATCCAAGCGCTCCGTGGGTTAATTTAATCTCCCGTAAAAAGGTTGATTACGTATAATCAAAATAAGTTATTTGTGTCCATAGGAACTCAAGTAAGGGTTAACTATTGATAAGTTAAAGTCAACATAGTATTTTATAAAGTAAACTTAGTTATTAATGTTTATACACAATTAATTGTAAGAATGGAGTATCAATTAATTAAATCAACTCAAGTAATTAACCTTTATAAATAGACTTAACCTAAGAAATTTGGGCCAAATAAAATAAATTAGCCCAAATTCCCCTCCCCCAATTTTCGTTCAAAGCGCAACCAATATCAGGTGCGCTTTCGATTGATCCGACATTAGAACTGAAACCCTACCCACATCAGTTCCGATATTCAATTAGTTTTTACTTTTTTTAGATTACCCAAAAGTGTGATCAACGTCGGTTCACTTTTTGAAGCGACTTTGGGTCAGCCGAAATCATAACCAACATTAGTTCAGGTATTAAATTTTTTTATTTTGATGTTACCCCTCGACACAACCAACGTCAGCCCGCTTTCGAAAGTGGTTTCTATTCGACCAAAAGTGGACCTAGTCGGCCCATATCTGGTTGACCAGAAACAGCTTCCAAAAGTGTCTGACATCGTTAGTTCCAAACTTTTTACCTCGATTATTAAATAACTGAGTTAAAATGGACTTTTTACCTCAATTTTTTAAAACCAAGGAAAAAATAATTGTTTACTTCATTTTTTTAAAAAGCCAAGGTAAAAGATATTTTTACCTCAGTTTCTTAGTCTTTTTTTTCTAAAAATAGAGGTAAAATGGGTGATGTGAAAAGTGTGTTTTCTTGTAGTGTTAGCCCAAGCACGATCAGTCATTCCTTTGGATTTCTCATGCTCGAGAACTCGATCAAGATTGTCCCTCACAAGTACATCTTACATCGTACTTTGCCATATAATAAAATTTGTCTCTCCACAAAAAATAGACACCTAAAATCTCGTTTCCAACATATTTTCAAAATTTTCAAAGAACCACGACTACACCCAAAAACAAGAAGAAGAAGTGAAGAAATCATCAAACTGCACAGCTTCTGTCTAAGAGCACATGCTTAGAACTCAATCTCTACCATTCAGATTATAAAAACACAACCTAGAATTTTCCTGTAAACTTTTCAGCCAATTTCAAGAGTCGGATGTTTAGAAAATTCTAATCTACCAAAGCAGTGCCGGGAAATCTTAAAATCTCCTCTATCACTATACATTCTTTGATCCATATCTTGCTCTCATACAGGTTATTGGGGATTTTAACCTCGACCTTCACATTATCAAGATTTAAAACCCCTCATTTACTCCCGATCAGACACAATCAATAAGCAAAATAACAAACATGTGAATTCTACATGGAAACCCAGACCGAGAAAAACAATGAGAATCACATGATTCCAACTACTAGAAAATAGAAGAATTTTTTTTACAATGCATGTTCTATCTCTCAACACACAATTTCTCTCAACACTCATTCTATGCTCTCTAATCAACAACAAACTTTCTATCATACGCATGGTGGGGTAAAGCAAAAATATTATTATTTATGCTAAAGCCCTGCCATAACCCTAGCTCTCCTAGCCCATTAAAAATGAGGATCTCTAACTCAATTTCCATTATATTTAGAATTTGAGGAGTATTTTCTACGGTGCATGCATTTTTGTTGGCAAGATTATAACATAGTGGATTTCATTGGAAAACAACCAACGTTGAGGACTTGTTTCTAAATCTAAAAAATTGAGAAAATTTTATTCGTGAAGAATTTGTGCAGATTATGTGCTCATTCCATCGTTGTTTTCCATTGTGTGCTCATTCCATTTGGTGCATATTTTGTGCTCATTCCATCATTGTATTCCTTGGGCTTGTAGGTGATGATATTTTCGGTCGTTTCCTTGAAATTTGAATCATCTAAGAGCTTATAACCACATGTTCAGCCTTTAAGAGGTCAAGATATTGGTTACAACTCATACCCATTTTCCAATCCACCCTACGGTTGGTACAGAATATTCTCTACCAATTGGTACAGAATATTCTCTACCAATTGGTACACGCCCTGATCAAGAACCTCTTGTCATTAGAAATAAGAGTACCGCAAAAGTTGAACGAGCAAGAAAGGTCAACACTTAATTTTACACATTCAAACAAACAAAACTTATATATATGGGGAAGGCACACACTCTCTCTCTAGTACTAGGGGCGAAAACACCATCTACTAGGTGTATTTTCCTCTAATTTTTTAAGCTTGATCCTAGTGATTCTGCCTTTCCAATGGGAAGATCAAGTAACAAAAACATATGGAAGTGAACCAAACACAAACATAAGAAAAAAAATAGAAGACAGGGTACATGGAGAAGATTTGTTGAAGTAAAAATGAGAAACAAGCAAAGGAGTGGGCCTCAAAAGCATACTTTTCAGCTAGGATAAGCTGGATCAGAAAATAAACATTGATGAGGAGGTGGGAACATTGAAAATGGAGGTCAACCAGGGAGAAAAGGAGGAACAAAATGAGGAAAACCACCAGAAAGTTGATAGAAGACTAAGCTGGAATTCTAGTTGGATGAAGAAGATCAAGAGCCATAAGATGCTAAAGCCAAAACATGGAGATCTGTAACTGGTGAATAAAAGGAGGGAATCAAGTTTGTGCAACCATTTGATATTGAAGGCTCGGTGATGGGAGAGATAACAAAAGATTATGTTAAGGAAAGCATCAAGCAGTTGGAGACAACTGCAATCTAAAAAGTTCTGGGTAGTAATCCCCCCCTTTAAGGTCATGGAAGGTTTCTATTAGAGGATTTGGGATCAAAAAGTCCAGAAGGTATGACTTCGGAAAACAGGTTCGTTTCTTGTTAAATTCCACACACTAGATCATAAATCTGAGGTGGTAGAGAAGAGTATCATTTTATTTGATGGTTGGTCTATCTTAATTCATAATTGGGATGAAAAATATGATGTAAAGGAGCCTAGGTCTGTTCCAGTATGGGTGAAAATGCCAGGCTTACCTCTGAAATACTGGAAGCCAGCTATAATCAGTAAAATCCTAAGTCCTCTAGGAGAGCCACTAAAAATGGATAGGATGACAAGGGACAGAGATAGAATGGATTATGATAGAATTTAGGTGGAAGTAAAGTAATAGTGTGTCATTTGAATGAGAATAAAGTAATAGTGTGTTAGGAGATTACCTTTGAATAGAAACTAGTCAAATGCAAAAACTCTGACTTGATGGGCTATAAGGAACATGAATGCTGAAAGGGGAAAGAAATGAAAAATCAAAAGAACAGAAAGATTTATGTACCAGTGAGAAGACTTGAACCAGAAAATAGAAAAAAACAACTGAGAAAGTTAAGGAGAAACATTAAAAAGGGAAAAAGAAAAGTTGGAGGAATTCAGGTTGGTTGGCAAAGGGAGGAGATCCATAAAACCAGTGGGATTGAATGAAGGGACACAACTGAAGGAGAATGTCAGGGGATCAATTTCAGGTAATAATTTTACTTTACTAACTGATCCTCCTGATGAACAATAATGCTTCAGTCTGGAATGTGAGAGGCCCGAATGAGAGTGATAAACATAGAAAGGTGTTGAACTTTTGTTTGCAAAATCACATTGGTTGTCTGGGGATGCTATAAACCAAAATAAAACAAGAAATTTTTTAAAAATGTGGAATAGAATTGGACTAGGTTGGGAATTGAAAAACCAATAATCTGATTCCTAATGGAGAAAGGATATGGTTGGCATGGAGAACTGATTAGTTTGACATAAAAGTAATTAGTATGGGAGATCAGTGGATAGATTCTCAGGTGGAAAACAAAAGCCTGAATCAACAGTTCTTTATGGCTGTAGTACATGGACAGAATGGAGCTAAAGATAGGAGAACAATTTGGAATCATCTTGCAGGACTGGATAGAGAATATTTTCCTTGGGTAATTCTGGGGGATTTCAATTCACCACTTGACTTGGATAACAGGGATGGAAGTAATGAGGTTGATGAAAATGAGACACAATACTTTAAAGACTTGTTGGAACAAAAAATGATGCTAAGAAGAGATCAGTTGGTCCAAAATTCACCTGGACAAACAGAATAAGGGAGGAGGAAAGGATACAAAGCAAGATTGACAGAGCAATTATAAATCAAGAGTGTATTAAAGTATTAGAATCAGCATATTGTGAAGTTAAAGCACATAATATGTCTGATCACCAACAACCAATCGCTAATACTCCACTGGCAAGAAGCAGAGAAGATTGGGAGGAGAAAATTTAACTATTATAACATATGGAGCATGTCAGCCCTATTTTTGCCCATAGTAAGAGCAGTTTGGAGTACAGCAACAAGCATGGAAGATGTAGCAGAGACGTTAGAAGAATTACAGAAACCACTGGAGCTTCTAAACAAAAAGGAGTTATCATAAATTGGTAAAAGAGTTGGTGAAACTAGGAGTAAAGGGGAGAATGCACAGAATGTACTAATTGACAAGCCAAGTGATAACAAGTTCCTGAAGAAGTAGAATGAAATCATAAAGGAATTGGACAAGATGGAAGAAACAGAATTACAGTACCTACAGTAGAAAAGCAAGATACAGTGAATGCATGAAGGAGATAGGCCTGCAAACATGTTTTATGCAGTTATGAGAGCCAGACAATATAGAAACCACATTGTGAATATTAGTATAAATGGAGAACTAGTTGGTAATCAGGAGCTGATTGAGAAACACTTGTTAAAACATTTCTAGGATCACTTGGGGTAAGAAAGGAAAACTGAAAAACTGAATGTTGATCTGGTTAGTATGGGGAAAGTTCTGAACATACATCAACAGGCTAAACTTATTAAGCCAATCTCTGGTCAAGAAGTGAAGCAAGCTTTGTGGAGTATACAAATATGTAAAAGTCCCGGTAATATGGCTTCACAAGCCCTTTTTTCAGAACTACATGGGAAATCACTGGAGCTAGTTTGATAAAATCAATTAAGAGTTTTTTCAGAGGTGAAAAAATCCCAGATCTCCTGAATAAGGCAGTTGTAACACTGATCCCTAAAATTGATAATCCTTATAAAGCAACAGAATACGGGCCAATATCTTGTCGTTCAGTGGTGTGCAAGATGATTACAAAGATTATATGTGCCAGAATGGGGGAAGTATTACCTGATATAATCAGTTTAAATCAAGGTGCATTTATAAAGGGGAGAAATAACATCATGTTAACACAGGAGTTACTGCACAAATATAATATGCGATGAATGAAAGCAAGCTTTGTAGTGAAGGTTGACATAAGAAAATATTTTGACTGTATAAGCTAAGAGTTTCTGATTGGTTGGCCAAGGTAGTTAAAATTTCCAGACTTGATGATACACTGGATTCAAAGGAGCCAATGGATTCAAAATTCATCTTAGTCTTGAATGGAAGAAGGACTAAAACCTTTGAAGGGATAAGAGAAGTAAAGCATGGGGATCTCCTCTCACCCTTAATATTTGTAATTAGTATAGAGTATCTCACAAGGATGCTGAACAAGGAGTATAAGGATAAGAGGATCAATTATCATCAAAGAAGTAGCAAGGCTGGAGTGCACTCATTTCTCTTTGCTGATGATCTCTTGATGTTTAGTGCTGCAGATCAGAAATCAATGAAGGGAATTAAGAATTGTTTGAATCAGTTTATGGAAGTTACAGGCCTAGCTATCGGTGATCAGAAATCTACAATCTAATTTTCAAAAATTGAAGAAGAGGATAAACAATTGTTGGCTGATGCTCTGAATGTTAGAACAAGTAAATTTCCAATGCAAAATCTGGGAGTACCTCTATCTAATACTAAATGGAGGAAGAATAATTGTGAACAACTTGTGGAAAGGATCAGAAAAGGGTTAACCAGCTGGAACTCAAGCAGTATTCCTTATGTAGGTAAAGTACAAATGATAAATTCTTTTTTGCTAAGTATGGTTGGTTATTAGGCTAGCATATTAAGCATTCCAAAAAGCATCCATGAGGAAATTGTGAAGATCTGCAGGAGTTTTCTATGGGGAATAGAGGAAGGAAATAAAGGATATAATCCAGCTGCTTGGGACACAATGTGTAGAAGCAAATGTGGAGGAGGGATAGGACTGAGAGATCTCTCAGTATGGAACAAGGCTACTTTGTGTTAAGAATGTATGGGATGTACACTCCAAGAAGGAAATTCTATGGATCAAGTGGATCCAAGAACACTATATTAAGAAAGAAAGTTTCAGTAGATGTAAAGCAAATGCAGGTCATAGCTGGAACATGAAAATGATTTGTAAAATGAGGGATAACAATCTTGTAATGTTGAAGAGTTGTGTAAGTAAAGAATGGAAACTAAAGAGCAGAAAAGTTTATGATGAGCTAAAAGTGGTTATAAGGAAAGATGCATACGGGAGGATCATTTGGCATAGAAAAGTGCAGCCAAAACATAGAATTTTTATCTGGCTTCTGCTGAAACGGAACATGCCTATAGTAGACAGGCTGCAAGCATCACACTTTTCCCTTTCTTGACCGCTTCCCTTGGGTGCTTTCCCTGGATCTTTTTGTGCCTTTCTCGTTTTCCAACTTTTTATTATTCACTTCTTCCATGCGAATGAACTTTTCTACAACCTTCTTGAGATCTCACAGCCTATCTAGCATGTCTGCGGTGAGATTTTTGTAGAATTATCATACTCCCATGTCGTTTATGAATGCTCTTAATGATATTTGATACGTGAGATCCTTGATTTCTAAGCTTTAGGATTCAAAGAAATCGTGATATTCTACGACGCTTACACAACTTCGTTTTGAGATGTTCATTAGATCCGCAAATGTCTTGGTAAAATTCTGTTTCTTATGGAATCTCCCAATGAACTAGTTCGCGAGCTAAACTCAGGTTCAAATGCTCCGCATAGGCAGACTATCATACCAATTGTATAAGGAAGGCTTTGCATAATAACTGTATGGGTATGTCGCATAACCTCATGCAAGTCCTGTAAGAGTGCAGTAATTCCTTTGGATCTGAAGTTCCATCATAGGCCTTAAGTTAGGAGGGTAGTTTGAACCCTTTAGGATTACAAAACTTTGAAGTTCCTCCACCTGGGGTAATGTTCAGCCTCATCTTCGACATTGTAGCTTTTCTGTTTGCCTAGGGGCACTCTTCGATTGGTTATTTTTTCATTCTTTAGCTCTCTCTTAGTTATGGGTTGGTCGTATGTTTTTCCTTCTGCCCTCGATAGTAGAGTTGTTCCCTATTTGCTTATGCGAAAGACTTTTTTTCTACGTGAGGGGGAATTGTGCTTCCATGTCATCCCTATATTCTCAAATCTCCTCGGGCCTGACATATCTTTGTTTCCGAGAGGGTGGATTTGTTTAAGATAAGGTTGGTCGTGCTGTGCTTTCAGGTTGACTAGCATGTCACATAGTTGACACCATGATTTAAAGAGAACAATGATGAGCTATAAAATTAAGGTCCTCACAGACGGTGACATTATTGTGGCATGGACACCTTAGATTATGGTAGAAATTCTTGTTAACTCTGGCTTGTGGAATACTCATTCCTGTAAGAAATCCCCGGATTAGATCCAGGTTCAAGATTCTAATGTTAAAGTTAGTGTCAGATGGTTATGTATCAGTCTTTCTACTGATTATCGCATACTTCGGTTGTTTCTTTTCTTGCCAATTTGTAGGCTCTTTCGCCCTACATTCGGGTGTTATGTGTCTAGTGGGACATGTCTAACGAGAGCAATGTGGCGCCAATATAGGCCATGTTCCTAAAATTGTGGGTTAGATAGTGGTTGTTTGTGCGATCTTGGTTGGGTGCACATGTTGTGCAATATATTTTGACCAAAGCTAAAGAGTGTTGCTAACAACTTACTTACGTGGGCACTTCACTTGTGCTCTATGCAGTCAAAGCTATTTTTATAGGTCACGTATATACCTTGTATATTCCACTACCATTTAAGGGAACATAATTTGTTGTATTCTTAGAAGCAATTCGAAGGTTTGTTTCAAGAAAAATGGTCAAAAATGTTAACTTATATGAAAGTTTCTTTTTCAACCATCGGAGTCTGACATCATTCACATGTATTCGCAGTTTCAATCAATGATAGGTGATGAGATAATGTTAGATAGCAAGTTTTCTTCAACCCATCAAAAATTGCCAAGTACAGGTTGGTGTCAATGTCCTTTCGGTTCAATCGAAAGGGGAAAACACCAAGCATACGTCAGAATTTTAGTTTATTTACCTCGATTGCTAGAAAATCGAGGTTGAACTGCACCTAATAGCATTATTTAAACAATGCATTTGACATATTTGTTATTATCTTTTGTTTGGTTGATTGTTAGTTTTAGTTAGGTTTATATTACAAAGGATTTAGATTATCGTTGTTGGTTTTCTTATCTAAATCCCGAGTTTTGTAGACGTAATTGGAACACTTTGTCCTCATGAGCACCTACACCTACTTTTGCGAGCTTACTAGTAGGTTGCTCGTGAGCACTTTGGCGTAACCTTGTAGAAGTTCATCCACAAGGGTATTATTAAATATTTAAAAGCCATTTGCAATGATGGTAGAAAACAGGAGGCCATGAATAAAAATGTGGTAATAGATGGAATTAAGCCAGAAAAAGAAGGAAGTCAAAATTCAACTTTTCCAGACTCGACATTGCAGCACCTGCCAACATGATCGTGCCTCAGCATCGGGTGTGCTAACTAGCACGACCAAGCCACAACCCTTCAGTACGAGCCTTTTGCTCCAACATGGCCCGTGCTAGCTCGAACCTTTGTGAGGCTAAGTATGCACACGAGGCATGCCAATTTACACAGCCTGTGTCGTTTCATTTCCAAAATTTGAAGACCAGTTCACGAGGTGGAAAGATTAACACGTCAGTGCCAGTGTTTTCCTTAGAAATTGACTCCCATCTGATGGCCTGCAAGGATTTACATGGCCTCCGTCATTCAACTCATCAAGAAGAGTTTCCTGCTGATGACCCATGCTAAATGACACAGTCTCAAGCATCAGAAAGGTCAAGACAGAGTCCCAGTCGATGGTCTATACTGGCAAGCGCGGCCCCGTGCCAGACCTCGCCAACACAGCCATGCCAGACCCAGCCGGAACTGCCATACCAGGCAGCACGGCCTGTGTCAATTTTGGCTACTAGGATTTTTGGCCTCGTTTTGGGCCTTTTTCAAGGTCCAATTCCCGACTAATATACATAGGAGCCTATGTCTACTGGGGTTTAGGTTTATTTATATCCCCCGGGGAAGAGAAACCTAGATGTAATAGGGTAGCGGCATCCGGGACCGTATGACTGTGTGCATGTGGGTCACCGAGTTACTGTTGCAATACCCGTACACTAGTCTTAGATGGAAAATTAGCCCAAAGCGTTACAGATAGAGATAGTGTTAGTCGCAAACTAGGGATGGCGTAATTTTCAACCTTAGATTCAAAGATAATGTGCCTATCATTTTGCCTCTGTATTCCTAGGGAGAAGTATTCGTAGAGGAGTGCCCGAGATGTAATAGCATGGGAAGAATCAAACCTGCACAATGGTCGGGCCATTAGGCACTTCCCTAATTACGGAGGCAGTGTCGCTGGAAGAAAATGTGCGAACCCTTTTGTGATAGATGAGGGGAAGTATTGACCATTGATCACACTACATGTCATAAGCATTAGGATAGGTTCATGTGTCTTGAATGTGATTGAAACTAAGATCAAAACATATTTCCAATCGTGTTATACAAATTTCCCCAAGTTCGAGCGATATATAGTTTTACTATCTTGTGATCTTGCATGTTTGCAGTTGTTACATAACCCCCCCCCCCCCAAAAAAAACTTTTTTTGCAACATTAGCTATTCTTGACACGTGATCAGATTGACGACCCAATTGCGACTGTGAGTAGTTAAATTTTGAAATCCTAGCATCTCTATGGATGACCCTGGTTTTGCCACTATCTACCCCATAGCTAGTATAGTAGTCGGAACGGGAGAAACATTATAAATATCTTATATTTGATCTCATAATTCCTCTCCTTAGGTTACCTTAATTAATGACCCCAAGGGGAGGCGGGTCAAATTTTGACACCTCTACCGGGGATGCTAGTTCAAAGGTTTAATTTTAACTTTCATAGCTTGTTAGTTGAGTAGTGAGTGTTGTTCTTTTGTTTGTTGTTTTCTGGAATTTGAGTTTTAGTGCAAACCAAAGACCCTTGCACTACGATTCTGAACTTTGTGTGTTTTCTTTGTTTTTGTTTTTAAACAAAATTAAAAAAACACATGTGGGGAGAGAGTACACAATGTGTGAGACTTTGTAGGGTTTGAGTGATTACGATCATCCTACATAGACTTGTTCTTGGTTGAGTGATTATGGGGGAGAGATGGAACTTGTTGTATTACAAGATCAACGGGAGTGAGCATGGCACCAATACTTCGACTCACTCGATTGGGTAATGAAATACACCCCCAAATCTGGATGTAAGGAAATACTTAGGGTTTTAACCAATTTTGGTAAGACTGGGGACTCGCTCCAAATCCAAGTATTTGGTCAAAGACTTTGGAATTCAACTATATTCGAGTGTTGAGAAAGTTGGGGAGAAAGTAAGCGAGTTAATAGAGAAGGTGAGCCAACTAGTGGGGAGACGAAAGATACTGGATGAGGAGGCTCCACCACCCCATTCTTTGGATGAGCTGAGGAATAAGCAAGGCGGGGAGCACAACAAGGAGTCATTCGAGATCCTCAGCCATTGTGAGGTTAGCCCATCTACTTTTTACACTATTGATTTTATGCCTGAATGTGAAAATTTGTTCAAAAAATTATGTGATTCAAGACATGACTTTAGGCATATATTGATAGATTAAACTAGTAGTCACCTTCTCTCTCAAGAAAATTGACCTCCCTCCTAAGTGTAAAGATTCTGGCATGTTTATTATTCCTTGCACAATTCAAGGGACTTTTATTTGAAATACTATGGTGCATTTAGGGGCATCCATTAAGGTTATTCCTTAATCTCTGTATAGATCATTGAACTTATAAAAATGCATGCCACCGGGGTGGTAGTCTAATCGGCTAATCGCTCTACCATATACCAGAGAGGTATCGTGGAAGTTTTGATGATTCATGTGAATGGACTAACATTCTTTGATGATTTTTATGTCTTAGATCTAGAAAATGAAAAAAAGACCACCTCTATATTGTTAGGGAGACCCTTTTTGAAAACCATTTAGGCTATAATCGATGTGCATACCAGGAAGTTAACCTTAGAGTGGGGTAAACACATTAGGGAGTTTAACATGTATGAGAATGTAAATTTCATTGTTAATGAATTTCCTCCGGTTGTGATTGATGCCCTTGATGATATTGTGCAAGAGAATTTTGATATTGCAATGGATATGGCTTTAGAGAATAATCCCTTGAATGGTGTGTACTTTAATTCTCAAAATGCTAGCTTATTGGTGAGTGTGAGGGAGGTTGATCCCCAAATTGAGACCCACATAGAGGCTTTACCCAAGAACCTAGATGACCTAGTGATACCCCAAGAGCAAACGTTCAATAGAGTAACCACATGTAGCTGAGCTCAAACCTTTACCCTAAGACTTGAAGTATGCTTTCTTAAGAGAGGGAAAGACATTACCGGCGATTATTTCCAGTAGGCTCACTAGTGACCAAGAAAGTAAGTTGATTGAAATACTTAGAAATTTTAAGGGAGCCATAGGTTGGACCTTAGCCAACATCAAAGGTATAAGTCCCTCAACTTTTATGCATCGTATATTATTAGGGAAGGGTGCAAACCTCTACGTATACCTCAAATTCGGTTAAACCTGCTAATGATGGAAGTTGATAAGGGTGTAGTCCTTAAGCTATTTAAGGTGGGGGTGATATGCCCTATTTATGATAATATATGGGAAGCCCCACTCAAGTAGTGTAAAAAAAGCAGGGTGACCATGGTAGAGAACAAGGAAAGGGATTTAGTACCAACCCGTATCAGGTACTCAAAACGGATGGTGAGTGTGCATTGATTATCGCCGCCTAAACGCGGTAACTCGCAAGGAACATTTCCCTACCTTTTATCGACCAAATACTAGAGAAGCTAGCCATTCCTGCCTATTATTTCTTCCTTGATGGCTACTCGGGATATTTCCAAATAGCCATGTCCTTTTGGCACCTTTGCTCATAGGCGCATACCCTTTGGTCTTTGCAATGCCCCGGGTACCTTTTAGAGATGCATGGTTAGCATATTCTTGGAGTCCATCGAGTGGTTCGTTGAAGTCTTCATGGATAATTTCACAATTCATGGAAACTCCTTCTACTTATGCCTACATCATCTAGCACTTATGCTCAAATGGCATATGGATACCAACCTCGTGTTGAACTCCAAAAAGTGACACTTTATGGTATAAAAGAGTATTGTTCTAGGTCATGTGCTACCAGCCCAAGGTCTAGAGGTGGATAAGGCTAAAGTGGACACAATCAAATCCTTGCCATACCCCTAGTGTTAGGGATATTAGGTCATTCTTAAGTCACGCCGGATTTTACCGGAGTTTCATTAAGGAGTTATCTAATATTTCCTCTCTCTTGTGAAAATTGTTGCAAAAGGATGTTGAGTTCATTGTTAATGATGAGGGTAGAAATGCCTTTGACACTTTGAAAGAAATACTTGTGACAGCCCCTATTATACAACCCTCAAATTGGTCCATACCTTTCGAGATAATGTGTGATGTGAGTGATTTTGCTATAGGAGCAGTACTAGGCCAGAGGATAGGGAAGGTGCCACATGTTATATACTAAGCGCCTGTGACTCTTAATGATACACAACACAATTACTCCACCGCGGAGAAAGAGTTGTTAGCCATAGTATTTGCCTTCGAGAAATTCAGACAATATTTGTTAGGCACTAAGATCATATTTTACACGCATCATGCTGCTCTTTGCCACTTGATGACTAAGAAGGAAGCGAAACCTAGGCTCATTAGGTGGATACTTATTTTGAGTGAGTTTTACCTTGACGTGAGGATAGAAGGGTAGTGAAAATATGGTAGCTGACCATTTAAGTAAATTGACACCCTTTGAGAGCCCACCAAGGGAAATCCTAAGTTGGAACCCATTCAGGAAGAATTTCCCGACAAACAATTGTTCGGGCTGACGACTACCCAACATTAGTTTGTCAATATAGTGAACTACCTTTCCATGGATGAGTTCCCTCCTTTCTATGACCAATCAAGGAAGGATAGGTTGGTAAAGGAGGTAAAAAAAAAATTTGGGGATGATCCTTACTTATGGAAACATTGTTCCAGTCAAGAGATTAGGAGGAATGTTCCCAAAGATGAAGTAGAACCTATTCTTAGACTTTGCCATTCCTCTGATACTGGTGGACATTTTGGGTAACAGAGGACTGCTAAGAGAGTAGCGGAATGTTGCCTTTATTTTCCCAACATGTTGAAACAAACACGAGATTTCATTCTAGCTTGTGATCGGTGCCAAAAGATGGGCAATATCTTGTTCAAAAATGAGATGACCCAATTTCTTTCAATGTCGAATGATTTTTTTAATGTGCATGGAATGGATTTCATGGATTTGTTTTTAGTCTGGTGGTCATTATTATATCCTAGTAGTGGTGGACTATATGTCCAAATAGGTCGAGGCCAAAGTGACAAGGAAACATGACACGACAACAGTAATGAGTTTCCTCAAATCCAACATATTCTCACAGTTCGGTACCCTGAACTCTAACTAGTGATAGAGGTACTTGTTTTTGTATCAAATGCATGGAAGCCTTGCTTAGGAGATACAGCGTGACCAATAGGACATCCACCGCCTACCACCCGTAAACAAATGGCCAAGCGGAGATATCCAAAATGGAAATCAAGGTGGTAAACTCGTCTAGAAAGGATTAGAGTTCCCAGTTGGATGATGCACTCTAGGCCTACGGGACCGCATATAAAACTCACATAGGCATGTCACCATTTCAGATCCTTTTTGGCAAGAGTTGCCACCTCCAGTAGAACTTGAGTTCAAGACACATTGGGCTATTAAATGCTTGAACATGGACTTGAGTGAAGCCGGGAAGCATAGGAAGTTGCAACGTCAAGAACTCTGATAATTTAAGCGCGACTCTTATGACACTACATTGATTTATAAGGAAAGGACAAAAGCATGACAAGATGAAAAATAGTGAAGAAATTTTTTTTGTGGGAGGGTCTGTTGTGGCGATCAAGGTATATGAAAAGGAGCAATAGAGGTGAAAAATGAAAAAATGGCATAAAATGGTTCGTAAATGGGCAAAGGGTAAAACCTTATTTTAAGTGGGGGAGTGAACAAGGAGGGCAATTGATGGAGATCAGGATTCAACTACCACCATAAATGAAGACATTCCACGTCTTGATCAAACATTCAAGGGTTATGTTCGTGATCCTCTAAGCAACAT